>JAADXN010001019.1:0-12104 GCA_023337875.1 Pythium apleroticum | reverse complement strand
CCCCCCCCCCCCCATACCCTACACTGGACAAATGCGGCCGTAAAGGCCTTGCATGACTCGTGGTTGAACTGGAACACGGGAATCACCGTGTGCAACTTCCACTGTGTCTGGAAGACGTGCTCCCCGGGCTGGAGCGGGTCCGTCCCATCCGACAGCAAGCACACCTACAGTACTCCGTCAGCAAAATTGAACCGACAAGGTAAGAAAGCCGCCTCACGTACTTCGTTTTCCACGAGTGTGTGGTCGTGGCGGACTGTGGGTGGTTGGGTATCCGACCCCCCGTACGCCACAGCCTCTGCGACCTTGATTGTGGCGAGGAGCATGTCGATCTCCACCGCCGCGTGGACCACGAGCCGCGCAGTCACGACGACGGTGTCGCCCGCCGCGTACGGCGGCGCCTCCTGCCTGTCCAGCTCCACGAAGAGAGAGAGACGGTCGGCGACACGTTGCAACCCGCCTTCCAGCGCCGGCTTTCATCCATACTTAATTTAATGTTCGAGAATTGGAAATGAAGAGCGCCCCACTACTGGGAAACAGCTCTCAACAGTGTAGCCACGACCTGAACCCATGTTGAACCCACCTAAAAAATCTCAGAATCAACCAAATTGATAAATCATGTCTCCTTTTCGTTTGCCAAGAAATCATTTAGCACGAGAACACTCAGATCACTCGATTGCTGTGAGGGACTCGTCATTACGTCACTCTGTGAGACGGCAGCTTCCAGCGTGGGCTTTTCGACTGAGAAGGCTGGCTTACATAGCCGTGGTGTTGAGCGAGTTCTCGTCCGTGGTGGTACGAAGCGATCTGGCGCTCAGGCTGCCTCCCCAGCCCAAGATGATCGAGTCGTACGCGGCCTTGCGGACTACCTTGGTGCCGCGGCCTCCTGGCTGGTGCATCGGCAGAGGCGCGTCCGACTTGATCCACGAGTACTGGTCCGGGAAGTCCCACACCGTCACGCCGACACAGCCGCTCAGGTCCTTGCACGCAGCGACGGTGTTCTGGAAGTCCGTCGCCTGCTGCTTCTGCTTCGCCACCGCCGGGGAGGTGGAGCCAACCGTGATGTCCAGCTCCGTGATGGCGACTTCGAGCTTGAGGTCCGTGAAGCGCTTCATGTTGGCGATCTGGTCGGCCTTCGAGGCGACCTGGCCGGCGGTCTTGTGGCCCTGGAAGCCCACGCCATCGATCTCGATATTCTTCGCCTGGAGGAACTTGACAATGTTGTTGAGCACGCCCGTGGTCTTGGCGTTCACGCGGTCGGTGTTGTAGTCGTTGTAGTAGAGCTTGGTGCTGAGACCGAGCTGTGCCTTGACGGCCGCCGCGGTCTTGAACGCCGTCACGATGTAGTCTGTCCCCGTGGTTTTGTACCAGAAGCTCTGGCGGTACGAGCCGTCTTCGTTCAACGCCTCGTTGAGGACATCCCAGTGGTGGCACGAGTCGCCGAAGTGGGTCATGACCTTGGTGATGTGGTTCTCCAGCGCCTTGAGCATCTCCGTCTTGCCCAGGCCCTGGACCCACGTCGGCGTCTGCGAGTGCCAGCAGAGCGTGTGGCAGCGCAGCTTGGCGCCGCTGATCTTCTTGACCTCGGCCACGATCGCGTCGCCCCGGGCAAACTGGAACGAGTTCTGCGCGGGCTCGGTGCTGTCCCACTACACTCAACACACTGTTAGTACACACTTCTCTTCAGCCCTCGGCATCCGCCATGCACTCGTACCTTCATGGCGTTGCCAGGAGTGAGCATTCCCCAGTCGGCGCTGTTCTGGAGAGCCGCCGTGTAGAACGAGTCGGTCGGGTTCAGGTCCGTGGCCGTGCCCATGTACTTGCCAGCAGCCTTGGCGAAGTCGTTGAGGCCCTGGGCGCCCTTGTAGCTGGACTCGAGGATAGCATCGCCATGGGCGACGACGAGAGCAAAGGCGGCGGCAGCAACAATGGCAAGGACGCGCATAGTGGTGGTGGTGAGAGGGCTTGAGTGGTGGTGGTGGCCTGTGCGGTAGCGTGCGAAAAGCGAAGTGAGCGAGTGGGAGCGTCGAATGCCAGAGCCCAATGCCACTACACTGGTAGGAGTGGTGCCGGCTGATGGTGAAGGCGGCTTGAGATTGAGCCTGTGGACGACGCAGCAGCAACTGTATGTTTGGTTCAATAGCGGAAGACAGTTGACGCGCTGTCGACAGTGCCTGCTGGTCTCACAGCTTGGTGCCCCCGCCTCAGGGAGACAGATCTCTCGCTTCCAGTAGATCATGTGGAGACCGAGATTGTAGCAAAACAAGGTGAGTTGGACTAGAAGGTAAGACATCTTCACCATTCTTTTACACCTTCTTATGTCACGCTGGCACGTTTAGGCCCCTGCTTTGGCGTAGATGGAGATAAGCTGAAGATTGACTTCAACACTTCAACACCGAATGGTGGAGACCTTCTATGCCCCGATGCCTCATCACGAGAGCCATAAAAGCACTTTCACAGGAATCTGAGCCTCATGAGCAGCTACGGTGGGGCGAAGACGAGGTCGGACAGCGAGACACCAAGGTGACTCATCATTCACATGCGAATCCGAGTGGTGCTGGACCAGCCACTCCCCTGTTGCCAGTCTCCATGGGGTGGAGCTTGGCCTGGAAGCGACTTGTCTTTCGCAATTGGTTATCTGCAATCGACGGATCAATTTCCAGAGCACAACCGACGACGCTTTTTATCTGCAGATCGTCCTGCTGTTGTCCGCGAACACCTTGTATGCGTGGCAGCATGCGTCTTCCACAAGTGCGACACTCAGATTCTGGACGGTGTGCTGTCTTCCGCTGATTGTTGACGGAGCTTGATCGAGATCAGGCGCACGTCCCTATAGTCTATAGGGGACGTGCGCCTGTAGACTATAGATCTAAAGAGAGAGACCAGGATCTGCGACCATCCGACATCCACGACAAGCTGCCTGGTGCAGCGAGAACTCGAAATGCGACCGCCGAGTATTATCCGTCTGTCGCTACACCCTAGACCACGATGTTGGAGGTTCTGTTCGCTTACTCCTTCTCCTCCTCCACCTCACCTTCGCCTTCGTTGCAGCAGAGAGACACGATTGACATCCTCGGATGGTCGGCGCTGTCTTCACCACCAGCGGCATAGATCTCGACATCTCCACAGGAACGCAGCTCTTCGTCGCACTCCCCCTCCTCCTCATCGGACACATCGCTAGGTTGCGTACCCTTCTTTTGAGCCATAACTATCTCGTACTGCTTCTCCAACTCGAACTCCAGCACCACACGCTGACGCTATCAAATTCGAGCGTGCCTCGCGTTCCGAAGCGAGGTTCCGAACACAACGGACGCGACGCACATGCGGAGCAGATCATTGCGCTCGATAGCAGCTCGAGCAATCTGGCGTCCGATGGCCTACTTCGGCTCCATGGCGTGGGTGTCCTGCTTGCGTTTGACTCGAGCTGAATTGGCGCTGGTCGCTTGAGGCTGCACGAGAGAGGGTTGCCTGAGAGACTCACGCCAATCTCCTCGAGATAAAGGAGGATTTTTGGACACTTCTCGAGGATGCGGTAGCAAGCTAAATGTTCGAACGGCTTCTTGTTCTGACTCGTGCGCTGGTACATGAGCAGCGTGTTGATATAGGCGTCCTCCTCACCCGACCCCGAACCAGAGACAGTGCTTGAAACTCGCTGAGCGCACTGCATGAACTTGCCGCATTGCGAGCGATCAGCACAAAGCGAGGCTGGAGACTACTCCAAAGGCGGTCGTCGAACAGGCCAGCATCTTGGTTGGCCTTGATCTTCTCATCAGCGTCGCACACGGCCTTGACTCGCGTCCAGAAGGAGGAACGAGTTTTGCTTGGGATATAGTCAACCGTCCCGTTCCAACATTTCTCACTTGCGTCGTCCCAGTCTCGGCAAACCCCGACAAACTTGCTGGGCGCTGCCCACATTGGCAAGTTTGCTCAGCGTGGGAAGGACTTTGTGGTCAATATCTGGGACACAGCGTTGCGCACACACCGCACGTCTCCTGTCGTCTACTGCTTTGAGCTACTGTTCGTTTGTCTAAACCTGGAGTGCTGTACTTTCTCAGACTGTGAGTCACTCAAGGAGATAGTGTCACTGTCCAAATAGAAGCCCCTTCAGATTTTTAGAAGATCTTGAAGAGCCGCCCAAACAACCATCGTGTCCATAACATCAGAGATCGAAAAAGGACACAAGCACCATGGGCGGCCAAGCGAGCAACGAGCTGAGCCAAGCGGAGATCGGCCGCCAGCCCTCCGACCAGGAGATGATGGTGCTTCTCCAGCTCCAGCGCAAGCTCTTCACACGGCTCGTCCAGTCGCCTGAGGTTGGTAACTTTCACCGCTCACTAACGGACACCACCAACTAATTATCTCCAATCCAACTCGCGCAGCATTTGGCTCTGCTGCAGCGCTACTGGGAGACACACTTTGTCAACAAGAACAAGGCGCCAGCCTTTGAGCGAGTGGGTCCGTTTTGGTGCACAGAAGGCGGCTTCACGACCCAAAACCCGGCTGAAGACCTGCGATCGATGGGCGAACTCGGGCTCCAGTGCCTCGTGTACTTCGCTGAGCACTGCCCTGGCGAAGCACGCATGATGACGAGAGCCAAGGGAGGGTATCCATTCGTGAAGGCTGCGTTGGCAGTAGCGCGTTCGTTATGTGAGACCATGCATCTCGTTGGCGAGGACGGACAGCAAGGCGACTTCCCAGTCGCTGAGACGCTCTACTGGCAGATCTTGCAGAGCGAGGACAGCTTCTATCGGCTATTTTCACTCAGCTTTCTGCTGTTTGAGGAACTTTACTGCGAGGAGCTCGCGCGCGATCGAACGCTGCCGGTGACTCAGCAGATCCCGATTTCTGTCGTTGCGGAGCTCGTTGACGCGGCCAAAACCAAGCTCTTGAATGCGCTGAAGCGAGCTCCAATGCAGCTTGAAGACTTGCGCTCTCTCTGCACTAACGCACACCACGTTCTCGACCAACCTGTTGAGCCAGCGACTCCACCATCCAAGTACAGCACTGCGAAAGGCCGCACAAGAAGCGCTTCGAGCCCTGACGCGGCAACTCCAGTATCAACAGATCGACTTGCGCGATGGAAACAACATCAGACGACCCGCAAGAGCATGCGTGAGGTTGCAAAAGGCTGGGGCGCTGAGGAGGTTGTGAATGGCGGTGGTGGGGTCGCCCCACGGCTTGTGCCCCGCCCGCCCGAGATCGCGATGGCGACAAGAACAGTGCCCCAAGAACCCCAGCATCTCTTCGAAGGGCTCACAACCAAGCAACAACTCAACGATGCCGCCTCCACAGACAACCACGCGATCGCACCCGCGAGCTGAGCAGAAGAATGAGAGAAAGCGAAGAGGATGCGCACCAAGTCTGGGTTAACAACACGTTGTTGAAGATCGTTTCTTCGACGAATTCTCGCTAATTGGAGAATGCGACGAACAGGCTTTATCTGCACTCATGCATTCTCAGCCAGACCTACAGGCACCGCATAGAGTCTGCGGTGCCAATGCCTCCATTACTGCAGCTAGGAGCATCCCCACGAGCATGCGTCAGTGCTGGTTGAAGGTATCCGTTATCTTCTATTGGCGGTCCAAGCGCCGCCTCCATCCATGCGTGACGTCGTGCGATTGACGCACGTGTGGTTGACCGTGTAACCGGTTCTTTATATATCGACGCACTCACTGAAACCACCGGCTCTGTTGCCGCTTTTGACAAGGAGGAGCAAGCCATTCTGAGATTGCCCGAGTCCCACGTAGATCCCGTTCTCACTGCAATGTTCCAGCGCCAAGCAGCACAGCTCATCCGCTGTGTGCAGCAGTGCGATACGGAGACAGTCAAGAGTCTCCTGCGGGACGATCCAACATCCAGTGTGTTGATGGCTCGACTACCGCCGACTCTGCAAACTTCGCTCGTCCGAATCGCGATCAAAGCCGACCAACCAGAGACACTGGACTTGCTGCTGAGTCTCGGATTCCCAACTCACAGTGAGCCGTACGACGGACCGGACGGCGACGAAGAGGAGATCGACCGCGACGAAAGCACTCCGTTATGTTTGGCTGTGAACCGAGGGCTGCGAGATTGTGTGAGCGTGCTTCTATCTCATGGCGCCAGTGTTGACGCAACTGGAAGCCAGGACGGGTTCGCGTACACTGCGTTGCATATCGCAGCAATGTACGAAGTCACCAAGGACGATATCCACACGATGCTGACGAACAGTGCAAACAACATCGACTCGCTCGACTTCTGTGAGAACACGCCACTGCATCTCGCCGCGGCCTACGGCTCGTACGACGTCGCGTGTGCACTCGTCTCGGCTGGTGCAGACGTCAATGCCCGCAACGGCAGTGGCTCGACACCTCTCCACTTGGCGGCTCCGAACGGCTACGACGATCTGGTCGAGCTGCTGCTCTGCCACGGTGCAGATGTAGAGGCAGTGGATGCGCTAGGCCACACGCCACTCGTCGATGCGGCGTTTGTGAGCCAATCGCCAGTGAACCACTACGGGTGTGGAGACGCCACGAGCCAAGGGATGGTGATCAAGCTTCTACTCAACCATGGCGCAAATGTCGACGTGACAAATCGGGATGGGGACCCCGTGATCGCAGGAGCGTTAAGACACGGATTCATCGACGCCGTTCAAGCTCTCCTCGACCACGGTGCGTGTCTATCAAAGCCGAACATGCGAAAGGAGACCGTGCTCCACGTAGCCGCTCGCGCTTCTATCGAGTCTACTGCGATATGGAAGCGATTACTCCAAAGTGGCGTGGATGTCCAAGCCCGCGATCGCGCCGAACGTACGTGCTACGATATCTGGACGTCACGACCGAAGATGGTGGTAGAGGAACAGCCCGAAGATAGAGATTCGAGCGAGTCCCGACAGAGTGATAGAGATGAAATTGCTCAGTTATTGAGAGCTGCGATCGCATAGATGGAGGCAATGGAGAGAGATCCCAGCCCACCGTGTGGAGTCAAATCCGCAGGCCATAGAAGTAGAATATTGCGATCAATGTGCATTTTTCAATGTGTCCTAATCAGGAGCACGATTTGGAGGCGGGGGTTCAGTCACGCAGGTGAAGCTGTCGGATGCACGAGGATTACAGGTGCCGACACCTGGACTCGAGAGCCCAGCAAGAAGGAGACCTCCACGCCCACGCGGTGGCGGATCTGCACGAAGCGAGTCGTAAGCGAGGGCACCAGATCCCCGTACATCTCGGCGTCCGGATCGGAGACCTTCAGCTGGATTCTGCCAGTTACCACTCGCTTGGATCCATCGGCGACCGGCGTAAAGTGTTTGGCACTGTACGTCTGGCGGCAGACACAATTGGATTCTTCCTGAGCACCGTTGACGAACTGGCTTTGAAAAAAGTCGTCCTCGTACAGCACAAAGTGCACGTGGCGGAGCTTGGGCTTCGCTGGCAGTTCGATAGTCACGTCAGCTTCGATCGTTCCGGACGGAAACAGCACCACATCGCTGGGAAGCTGCAAGTGCACGGTGCAGGGATGAGCTGCGCCGAAGAGCGGCTTCACATTGTCCGTGTGGGAGGCAGCGGCTGGTGATCCAAGCGGCGTCGGAATTGGTGGCACCAAGACCTCGAAGGAGCACGTCTGCTTGAGCTGGGCGTTCGTTAGGCCTGCTACTTCCAGTGTGGCCGAGACCGAGTACAGGGTTTCGACTTTGATGGTGCGCTTGTTGCCAATGGCCTTTCGCAGAAAGCCTTTGACGAGGCTGTCCGGGACCAAATCTGGTGGAAGCTTGAACTCAAAAGGCAGGCAGTGGATCCCAGGTGCCAGCGCCCCGTTGAAGGCGCCCAGGGGGAACTGCACGAATTACAAATGGATTATCAGAACTGCAGCTTCGCCTAACGACCTGGTCGTGGCGTACCTCGATGTCCACATAGGTGTGAGCAACTGAGAGCCGAGGCGTTGGGCCGTTATGGCTCGAGCTGCTCCAACCCATGCGCTCGAGTGCCTCGATTTTGACGCTGATAACTGGACCAAGGCAATCGTTAGAGCTACAATGGATATCACATATAGAAAGCTCTGGGATCACACGTACGTGTCGATTCCAGGAGTTCCGCGACAGTCAATGTCACGCCTCCTCTCACCACTGCGCCAGGCATTAACCTGGACTCGCGGAGCTCTAGCTGCAGTGATCCCACAGAAACAGGGAGCTGCTCGCGCTTTGCCATGGCTGACTACGAAGCGGCTTGGGTCGATACCCGCAAATTGAAGAGTGCCAACAATCGGCGACGCCTTCCATGCTCGGCTTTTAGTGAGTGTGCCTATCATTGTGAAAGTGGGTACAGTATTGTTCTCAGAGTTGGCCCCACCCACATCATCCGAAGTGTTGATGAGTTGCCCACTTCAATGATACAAACAGGAAGTACTAGTAGTAGCTCTGCTGTTTAGCGCGCCGCCATCTATATAAATTGTCTGCTGGCATCGATTCTGGGATCCTTGTTGAATGATATTTACTGATTGTGATTTTCATGGGTGTATGCATTTTAACAGGTTGACGGATATCGAGCGCGAAAATACGCACCGGATTCAGGGCAAGTCCATCCGCAAAATTTCAGAATCTTCGAAGAGATCATGAGGCTCAGGATCGCCACGAGGAAGCGTCCACAGTTGACATCCGTTGTCATCCACCACGAGAAGAACGTGGTGACCGTTGAGATCCACGGGCGACGCCGAGACCGAAGTTGCTTACGGAGGAGCAGCTCGCGGATGAAGACTCAAGTCAAGAAACACTTGCTCTTGTTGAATTCGGTCATATCTGCAGGGTGTACTACGCGGATGGGGCTGTCGGGCGCACAAGCGTCACTGGCACCGACACGTGCACTCGAGAGCCCAGTAAGAAGGAAACCTCCACGCCCACACGGTGGCGGATCTGGACGTAGCGGGTCGTGAGCGATGGCACGAGATCACCGTACACCTCGGCGTCCGGGTCGGAGACCTTCAGCTGGATCCGTCCTACCACCGTCTTATCAGAGCCGCTTGCGGTGAAGTGCTTCGCGCTGCATGTTTGGCGACAGATCGGATGCGACTCTTCTTGAGCACCGTTGATGAACTGGTTCTGGACGAAGTCGTCCTCATACAGCACGAGATGCACGTGGTGGAGTTTCGGCTTCGCTGGCAGTTCAATGGTCACGTCGGCCTCGATCGTTCCGGACGGAAACAGCACCACATCGCTGACTAGCTGCAAGTGCACGGTGCACGGATGAGCTGCGCCAAAGAGCGGCTTCACATTGCCCGTGTGGGAGGCAGCGACGGGTGATCCAAGCGGCGTCGGTATCGGAGGCACCAAAACCTCGAATGGACATTTCTGCTTGAGTTGGGCGTTTGTCAGACCTGCGACTTCGAGTTTGGCCGAGACGGAGTACAGGGTCTCGACTTTGACGGTGCGCTTGTTACCAATGGCCTTTCGAAGAAAGTCTTTGACGAGGCTGTCCGGGATCAAATCTGGTGGAAGCTTGAACTCGAAGGGCAGGCAGTGGATCCCAGGGGCCAGCGATCCGTTTAGATTGCCTAGATAGAACTGTAAGAAGATCTCATTGATTAGTTTCGGTTTGATCCAAACAAAAGCGGGAACGTGGCGCACCTCCGTGTCCAAATGGGTATGAGTGACCTCGTCCCGAGGCACTGGCTTGTAGAGACTCTCGCTGTATTGGCTCGAGCCGCTCCAGGCCATGCGCTCTTGAGCCTCGATCCTCACGCTGATAACTACATCGAGCCAGTCGGGTTATTGACTGCAATTTACACTGCTTGTCATTGACAAGGATCTCACTTACGCGTCGATTCCAGGAGCTCCGCGATATTCAGTGTCACAGTCCCTCTCAGCGCCGCGCCTGGCAAAACGCTGGACTCGCGGAGCTCCAGCTGCAGAGAGCCCACAGAAGCGGGGAGATGCTCGCGCTTTACCATTGGTGATGAAGAGTCGTGCTTACAACCGAGTAAATCGAAGAATGTGGGAAACAGGTGCCTGGGTTGGGCACCAACTTGGTAGCTTGGCTTTCTGCGAGTGTATCCATCATTGTGGATGTGGGCGCACGTCTTTTTGCACTCGTTTGGATGCTGAGCAGTGCCGTTGGACACACCCAAAAGTTGTGGTACTACAGTGTAGGAGTGAAGGAAGCAGTCGCCGTCTACCTAGATCCAGTTTTGCTTTTGAACGCAACGCTACGTATTGGTTATCTGATGCCATAGACTGTCAGAGTTCATTTGCCAAGCGTAACAATGTGATGTGTGTGCTCTACACGTAATCGTTATCAAAGCTAAATCGATTTATAGAGCACGGTAAAGTCGGACAGATTGACGGATGGGAGGCTGGGCAAATCCCAGATTCGTATCCCGCAAAATTTCAGACTACGCAACTTGTAGTGTTCGAAGTTGAATTGAGAGGATCTCCACAACCAAAGCGTTGGACACGTGGGATCTATGGCCATTTCTACTCTACTAGCGCAGTTCTGCGCCACGGGTGAGATCTTCACAACAAGGGTTTCACCGTAGCCCCGCCCAGAAGTCTATCGGTGTCTAGTACGGTACGAGCTGGTGATCTTGTCCTCCCGAGTCGCGACTGCACTTGCTATCATTCCAGTGTAAGCGCGACGGGGGACAATGCCGCGAAGGTCTTCGGATTGTTTCGCCTGTATCATTTGCAACCTTAGGCTGGCGGGGCCACGGTACCCGTTAGCGTCAGGGGCACGGACACGCTCACTCGTGAGCCCAGCAAGAACGAGATCTCGATCCCCACGCGGTGGCTGATATCCAGAGGCGGGGACGCCAGTCGCGGTACAAGTGGGCCGTAGAACTTCGCCTTCGGGTCCGAGATCTTCAATTCCACGTGTCCAGACAGTGTCTTGGTCCTTGTTGCTGGTTCAGAGTTGGCGTCTTCCATCGATTTGAAGTGCTTGGCGTTGAACGTTTGACGACAGACGGCACGAGGGTCCTGCTGTCCGCCTTCGTCGTAGTTCTTGTTGATCTTGAGGTTCACGTCCTCGTGCAGCACGAGATGGACATGGTGAATATTAAGGCTCATGGGCAACTCAATGGCCACGTCGGCTGAGATCACGCCAGTTGCGATATCGACCATGTCGCTTGCGAGCTGCACCTCCACAGTGCATGGCTTGGAACTGCCGAGCCCCAGCACGGGTCGGATCTGTTCTTCGTACTTGACTGCCTCTGGGCGAGCAGGCGTTGGAGCTGCTAGTGGATTTTCTAAGACGACAAACGGACAGGTTTTCTGCATGTTCAGGCTGGTGAGACCGGCTGCCTCAAGCTTAGCAGAGACAGAGTAGTCGATGCCGAAGGAGAGCTGACACGCTCTCTCTGGCGATTTCTCGACCACGCGCTTGAACTTCGTTGAGGCGGGTAGGTCGGACGGCAGCTTAGATGCGAAGGGCAGGACGTGGATGCCCGTCGGCAGGTTTCCGTTGAGCTCACCTAGGACGTCCTGTAAGACGAAGCCGCAACACAACCATACCACTCAGGCGTCCAGAACGCACTGCGGGAGAACTTCTGGCGCCACGTGTCTTACCTCGACCTCGAGATGCTTGACAGACTCATGGGGTGCATCAATCTGACCCGTCCGTGGTCCAAAGACGAGCCACTCCACTCGCTGGACGCCTTCGATCTTGACACTGATCACTGGAGAGCATAACGAGTCGCCGTTAGATCAACTGCGTTTCATCCCGAGGCCCCGAAGTTCCTCCCTTACCTGCAGACTCCACGGGCTCTGAGAGCGTGAGCGTCACCGTTCCTGTCAGCGTCGCGCCTGGCATGAGCTGCGTGGCAGCGAGGTCCAGCTGCAGGCAGCCTAGAGACGCAGGAAGCCTCTCGCGCTTGACCATCGTACTGGGTGTGCAGCGTGTTTGTCGGCGCTGATTTCGGAATATGGGCCGGTGAGCAGGTCCACAATGGGAGACCGCGGCGATTGGGCGGAACAACCTGTTCAAATATGATTTATGGGAGGTTTGAGTCGATGGTGGGTGTGCTGAGGATTGCTGGGAACTGCTCCAAATCAACCTTAATACAAGGACGCCCGGCGGTCACAGTATAGGTTATTGAAGGTGAAGTGGCGACTCAGCACGGCTGAGTCAGCTGAGATTTCGTGGATG
>JAADXN010001018.1:0-12107 GCA_023337875.1 Pythium apleroticum | reverse complement strand
GAGCATGTGGCGGTCCAGCTCCACCTCCACCATCACGTAGGGCTCGGGGCGGTCGAGCGCGTCCGAGAGGCTCTTGGACACGGCCTTGAGCACGGCGTCGACGTCCACGGAGGCGCTCTTGGCGTTGCTGGAGACCTTGACGAACGGCATTCTCGTTCAAGTGGGGATCGATTGATTCGATTTTGACACAGGTTCCGAAATGAGGTGCTCCACAAACAAAGGGACCCCTCAAGGGTGATGGGCAAATCGCCATGATAAATTGATGACTCCAAATCCCACTGGCATTGCCAGTCTGGCAACCGTAATCGAGGTGGCCAGGTGAGTGACGCGTTGCAGTCAACTTCAACGATGCAGGACGGTCGCCACTCAATCGTGCAATGTGTAAAATTACCAGTGAGCTCTCGCAGTTACTTCAGTCAGAACGATTTGAATCGAGCTGTCGATGGCGCCTCCAGTTTCTCGATGCTCATTGCGGTGATAGTGGACCCAGTAGACCTTATGGGTTCACCGTCGTGCTTCAAGAACTGCGACTTCCATGCCTATTTCTACTGACAAGATTGCCGCGTATGACTGCACGAGCGTCTCAATTGCGGGGCCGTGGCATGCCCGCCCCGAGCGCGACCGGCGTTAACAGCAAATAAATAAATAAAAAATTCCTTCTCGCGGACGAGGAAGTTGCTGAGTGGCCGATTGCCACCGTTCAAGACCAGACTAGCGATTTTGGCTCACTGCCGCTGGCCATCGACCGGAGACCATGAGTCATGACGGCGTCCTGATGATGAGCTCCGCCTTCTTCAGCGCGTTCATTCACGGCTGCATGAACGTCTCCAGCGCCGCCATTTTGATCGGGGTTGCTGCTTTGGAAGAAAGGCGACTAAACTGCTCGTCACACTGAATTAGCTTAGTACGTCTACTTAGCTTCTTAGCTTAGCTTGGTTCACATGCGACGTGTGAATGTTAGTATTCGGAAAGTCCATTTCGTACTTAGCCGGGTGGTGCGTTGGAAGAGTGATGGCTCTCGTGAGCGTGATCTGATGTCGCGTGTGTCGTCCCATCTGGGACGTGCTCTGGAGAACTTCAATGGCAGTCTGCCACGCGCCCAGCAGCTCATTCCGCCAAACGCATCGAAGCCAGCAATCGTCCAACAGACAGACAGACAGACAGACAGAGAACCATGCCGTTCATCAAGGTTTCCAGTAACGTGAAGAGCGCCTCCGTGAAAGTCGAGCCCCTGCTCAGGGCCCTCTCCAAGAGCCTCTCCGAACATCTCAACCGCCCCGAAATCTACATGATGGCGGAGGTGGAGCTGGACCGCCACATGCTCTTCGCCGAGTCTACCGACGTACGTTTGTTTGTGGCCCTGTGGCCTTTGGGCTTTCACGGGGCAAGTCAGATGTGATGCTCACTTGGTCGTTTGATTTTTGGTTTCGACAGCCGTGTGCGTTCGTTGTGGTCCGCAGTGCCGCTCAAATCGACGCGGAGCACAACCCGAAGACCGTTGCGGCAGTGACGCAGATTGTGTCCACGCACTTGGGCGTTGACAAGAATCGCATTTTCATGAATCTGGATTCCGTGGCGAGTGGCGATTGGGGCATTTTCGGACAGGTTTTTCCCGAAGTTGGCAAATAGATCGCTGAGAGGCACACTACTCGGCGCCATTTCTTATGGCACCCAAGCCTTCTTGTCTGCTTTTGCTTCGTTGTTACCCCTGTGCTTCGTGGACGGGCCCGGCGATTCGTAGACTCACGTTCGACTCGACACCATGAAGCACGTGCGGCGAAGGGGAAACGCTGCGAGCTCCAGGATGAGACGCAACACGTCGACGTCCAGTTTGTATCGCGCCGAAGCACGCAATGCCATCCTGGGCTTCTCCGACTGTGTGAGTATGGATGCGTTTACAGTGACGACGCTGAGGAATGCGAGCGTCTCAGCCTGTGGCAGTGGTCGCAGTTTCCCAGGTAAGGCTTCATCGTGGTGCGCCATGAACCTTTGGCCACACGACACCATCAGGCTTTGGCTGCAGTCCACCAACTCACACCGAAGGAGGCGACGGTTTCTGCCCAGCATCGGAGCGAGGGATCCTTGGGTCATAAGCTGTGACTGCGCGATTTCGTCGATACCGTCCGGATCGCAAAAGGTAATGTGGAGCTCGCGAAGCGACCGAGCCAACGGATGAGTCGGAGTACTGAGCACTGCGAGAAGTCGGTCCCAACTACGCAGTTCGTCCACGTCCACGTAGGCGAGATAGAGGTTTTCCAAGCTCCTTGCGGGAGCCATGGCGCCATGGAATCGCACTGGGGATAATGCCGGCGAAGTTTTCGTGTGGGGGCGAGATCGTGGGGAAGTCTTCGCCCCCCATCGGCCAAAGCCACCGATCAAGTTGCCACCAACTGCCACCAGGCCTCCGTGGCTCGCTAGATCGACTGGCTCCGAGAAGTCTGAGACCCAACGCACAAAGAGACGGTAACTGACCGAGCCCACCTCGTCCTAGTCACGACATCTTAAACGCTCGTCTCGGTAAGCACGTCGAACGGAAGAAATTGAAGGCAAGTCAACTACGAGAATTGCATGGCTACTCTCATAGGTGAGCCGTAAGAAATGACACCGTTCGTAACTTGTCAAGACACTCACTTCTAAAGAAGCTTGAAAGCAAAATCAGCAGATCCATGAGAGTGCGCACGCAGAGCGAGATAACGGAGAGTTTTGAACCTCACGAAGCTAACGCAAGCTGTGTCTTGGCTTCTCCTACGATGGTGCAAATGCGCCGCAAAGGCAACGCCGCAAGCTCCAAAATGAGACGTAGCGTGTCAACGTCCAATTTGTGCCGAGCTGATCCATCTCCCGCTTCTGTCTTGGGCTTCTTTGTTGTCGCCGTCGTCGGCTCTTCAGGAGTGGCAACGCTCAGAAAGGCCAGCGTCTCAGCTCGTGGAAGCGGACCCAATCGGCCTTCTATGGGCTCACCGTCGTGCTCCAAGAACTGCGACTTCCAAGATGCGGTAGCTTCTGCGAGCTGATACTTCAACTCACATCGTTCAAGTCGATGATTCTGGTCGAGCATCACCAGAAACGACTGGAAAGTTGAAGGGCGAAGGACGCTCTCAGGCACATTGTTGACCGTGTAGAAGTCAATGTGAAGCACGCGCAGCGACTGTGCCAACGGCTGCGTCGGATCGCCGAGTGCGTTCAACAGTCTCTCCAAACTCTTGGCGTCAGGCAACTTCACCTCCTCGAGATACAGACTCTCCAAGTTCGTCTTGCGGTTGCACAACTCGTGGAGGTCGCCGATCTCGCCCCATTGCAGATCGAGGCGTTTGAGCTTCGGGCAATGCGTCAGCACGGTGTCGAAAAAGCGGAGAGACTCGACTCCACCTACAGCAGAATCGAACACCGTGAGATGCTCGAGAGGTCCGCCAATGAGCTCGAGAAACGCGTTCGTAGGCGCCACCGTGTCTCTGTCCACGTACAACAGCCGGAGATTGCGGACTGAATGCGTCTCGCGAAGCGTACGTGGTCTCATCTCGAGGACGTCGCTGCTCTTGCACCAGCAAACGCCGACATGGGGGATCAGGATCTCGATGGCGTCGTCGGCCAGATACTTGTACACTACACGATACGCGACGCCTGGCCGAACGGAGACAACATCTTCATCGTCGATTTCATTCGTGTATCGGCCTCGGTTGACCACTGTCGCTGGTTTCAGCACGGCTACTGCCGCTGCCGAAATCGAGAGGCCTCCGAGGTCTGCTGAGCGATCATCAACGTACTGAATGAGACGCGCAAGCGGGTCCTGACTGCTGAGAATACTGCGCATGGCGTCCACGCAACGGACATCATGGAAGATCTCCATGTTGAGTCCGACCGTGTGGATATCGTGGCTCGCATCGGGACTGAATAGTGCGTACACGAGCCACAACCGTCGAGTGAACTCGTCTTCGTCGGGGTCTCCTCCGGACCAGGTATTGGTGCCACACTCGACTCGGCGAAGACTTTTACTGTGGGCGATCGCCGAGCACAACGCCTCCAAGCTGTCGACGTCGCAATCACTGGTCCCAATCGACAGCTTCGGGAGTCCAGTGCCGTATTGCGACGCGACTTGTGTTTCCATCAAGTCATCCAAGACCTGTGGGTCCAGCTGATCACAGTCGAGGGCATACAGATCGACAGTAGCGACTGGGATTCCCATTTGGCTGATGCGGTTGACGGATGCAAGCAGACGAGTTGGCACGGCAGACCGTGGGCTTCCAAATGCGAGCGAGCCGAGGATGAAGGGACTGGTCTCGCAGGAGATGGAGACGACGCGACTACGGCATGACTGTGCAAGTATCTCAATCTGCGAGAGCACTCTGTCAATGGCAGTCTCACTGTAGCCATCGACATGTAGCAGCTTGAACTTGAGATACACATCCACGTAGCCTTCTTTTTCGCGGTCGAAAGCCTGGCCATCGTGGCCTTCCGCCCACTTCGCCAGCAGCAAGGTCTTGATTTGATCGTACGTTGCTGAATGATCCATTGGCGCTATCGACAGTATCTTGTTCAATCCCTTGAACGTGGTCTTCTCGCACCCTAATAACGCGCAGCCATCCATCCCGAGCTTGAATCCTGGCCGTCCTTGGATGTCTTTGTACCTGGCTCTGGCCCACGCCGTGGAAGAACTCAAGCGCCTATTATCAGTTAGCAGATACCACGCCAGCGGAGAGTTCACACGCGCCAACAGATCAAAGATCTCCATGGCCTCCCAGATCAGGAGCCATTCAGCATCATCGACGTTGGTATCCCTGTTGGCTGGCGCCGCGATTCGGACCCACGGCCGCTGCGTGTCCGTAGCAGAGACTGTGGACCAAGACGGCGTCATGACTGTCAGTCTTGCTCTCTTCAACACATTCAGCCACGGCTGCAGCTGCAGCTGCAACTGCGTCGCCATTTTCGAGCCGCTGGGGATGAGATGCGAACGACGAAGCCTTTGTGACGAAGGGACACCAAATCAGCTTAGTTTCGCCTATCTGTGACGTGTGAGAATTAGTATACCGAGACCTTAAACACATCGACAACATTGCCCCCGTAAGCGTGACTGTAGTTGAGTAGCCTATTCTTCAGCGATCACATCGTTCGCGGCCCTCGTTTTCACCCCTGGTGAGTGCTGGCTCTCACACCAGGATGCACGTGCGGCGAGGAGGCAGCGCCGCTAGCTCCAAGATGAGACGCAGCGTGTCAATGTCCAACTTGTGCCGAGCCAATCCACCGCCCACTTCCATCTTTGGCTTCTTCGCTCTCATCTTCATCGACTCTTCGTGGCTGGTGACACTCAAAAACGCCAGCGTCTCAGCTTGTGGGAGTGGGCCCAGTCGACCCTTCACGGGCTCACCGTCGTGCTTTGAGAATTCTGCCCTCCATGGTGCAGGCATGGACACGGGGCAACCGACTAACTCACATCGCCGGAGCCGATGGTTCTGCTCGAGCATCGCGAAGCACGCCTTGAAGGCTGGAGGCCGAAGCATGGTGGGTCCGCAGTCAACGTGGAGCTCGCGAAGTGACAGAGCCAACGGCTCTGTTGGATTGCTTAGCGTGGCGAACAGGTCGTTCAAGCTTTCTTCTTCAGCCACCTTCACTTCATCGAGATAGAGACTCTCTAGCTTGGTCTTCGAGTCGCACAAAGGCAGCAAGCTCTCGAAACTGCCTCGCTTTAGATCGAGCCGCTTGAGGTTGGGGCAATGCGTGAGCACTGCATGGAAAAAACGGGTGCATTCTTCGCCACTGGCAGTGACGAGGCCTTCGATGCTCAGACGCTCGAGTTGCCCACCAACGAGCTCGAGAAACGCCATCGAAGGCACGACGGATGCGGCTTCCACGAAGACGAGGCGAAGGTGGCGAACTGAGTGGCTCTCTCGCTGCACAACTGGAATCGTCTCGAGAACGTCGCTGCGTTTGCACCAGCACATGCCACGGAGTGGGACCTCCACCTCAATGACGCCGTCATCCGGGTAAATATTCACCACACGATACGCCACGCTTGCATTGATGGCCACGACTTCTTGACTGTCACTGGTACCGTCGTGCCGACCACGGTGGACCACTGCCGATGGACTGAGCAAGGCGGCTACTGCTGGAGAGGGCTCGCCATCGTCTACATCGCCGTCAATGTGCTCATAGACACACGCCAGTGGATCAGCACTGTTGAGAACTCTCCGCATGCCATCCACGCAACGCATGTCGTCGAGGACCTCCATGTTGAGTCCGACCGTGTGGATCTCGTGGGTCGCGTCACGACTGAACAGCGCGTACGCGAGCCAGAGCCATCGAATGAAGTCATCGTCGTCGGCTCCTTCTTCGTACCAAGACTTGGTACCGCACTCGACTCGACGAAGGTTGCGACTGTGGGCGATCGCCAAGCAGAACGCCTCCACAGCTTCAGTATCAAATCTGCTCGACGCGATGGTCAGTTTTGAGAGTCCAGAGCCGTGCGGCGACGCGACGTGGGTCTCGAGGAACTCGTCCATGACTTGTCGGTCGAGGGTGTCGACATCGAGCCACGACAGGCCGACATTAGCCAACGGAATACCGATCGAACCGATGGAGTTGATCGACGAAACAATTGCCGTTGGTACGGGATCCAATACTGGACTCCCAAACACGAGCGAGCTGAGGAAGAATGGGCCGGCGTTCCCAGGATTCACGCAGCTATGGCACGAGCGCACGAGCGTCTCAATCTGCGCGAGCACTCGTTCGACATCCGTCTCGTCGGAGTCTCTGAGATCCGTCAGCATGATCTTGAGGCAGATGCTCACGTAGCCATCTTTCTCGCGGTTGAGCGCTTCACCGCCGTGGGATTCTGCCCACTTCGCGAGCAGCAAATTCTTTGTCTCAGCGTATGTTGGAGAATGCTGGACTGGCGGATCCCACAAGTTCTGGAGGCCCTTGAGCGTGTCGTGTTCTTGTATGAGCATCGCGTACTCATCCACCCCGAGCTTGAACCGCGGTAGTGCGTGGATGTCTTTGTACCGAGCCTTGACCCACGTCGAGCAGCAGTACGGGGAGAGACTCGTGACTATACACCACATCGATTCTTCGTCCACGCGCGCGAGCAGCTCCAGAATCTCCATCGCCTCCACGAGCACGAGCCACCCAGCGTCAGCGTCGCCCTCATCACCGTCCAGGACTCGCGCCAACAGCGAGATCCACGGCTGCTGGGCGTCGTCAGCATCGGAGACCGTGGACAGCGACGGCGTCTTGATCTGCACGCTTGTCTTCGCCAGCGCATTGAGCCACGGCTGTAGCTGCAGCTGCCATTGCGCCATGTTGGGGGGCGGCGTCGTCGCCATCGTGGCACTGGTATTACTTGATCTGCGAGTTGGTTTGGACCGCGGTTCGAAAAAAAGATCTCCCTCAATTAGTTTGGCTTGGTTTCTATTTCTGTGACGTGTGTTATTTAGTGCGTCTATCCGATGCGTACTTATCCGAGAGCAGCCAGTACAGAGGAGCTAAGTGCGCATGCCCCCTTCCTCAACGAGACAATAAATTGGCATGCCCACGTCTATCCATCAATAATGAAAACATTGGCACACGACCCAGCCACTCACTCAAACGGGCGACCGTAGAGATACATGTGAAACTCATCCGCCCACGACACTGCAAAGAGAGCGAGATCAAGGCAACCAGCGGCATGGTTCCATGGCGTGCTCTCTCTGCCCCTCTGTGCGTTGGTTACAGCTCTCTCCACAATGGCTGTCAGTCTAAAATCCACCGCCGTCGGCGTCTGGTCTCTGGAGCCCGCCCATCTGGGCAAGCAGCTCCAAGTCAGATCCTCATATTTCCTCAGAAATCATCAGATAGGCAACCTGAGTCCAGCCAGCCAGTTGGCCGTCCCGCGACGAACTCACAGGCGAAAACGGGAAGCAGGTGTCCGATCCCCCAGCCGCCCGACGAGACCTCGAGGCCGGCAAGCAAGTGCCTCTCTGCATCTCCACCTGCGCACGTTCCTCACGGAAGCTTCAGCTGCATCGCTGCGCCTCCATCGTCCCCAGCGCCTCACGCAACTCCGGTCTCTCGAGGCGTCCGACGAGCCGAGACAGCTCCTCATCCTCCGTCACCAATTCACACAGTCAGCGCCATAGATCTCATGGACCCAGTCGATCTATTCGCGCCGGACGACGCAGACGACGACGTGCACTTCCGCATGAGTCTTGACAGCGACGTCGACCCGCAGAGCCCCGTGTTGGCCGCTGCTCTGCCTCCCATTCTGCTGCCGCCGCTCGTTCTGCCGTCATTAGAAGACTCCAGCGAGTCCGCACTGCTGTGGAACCTGATTTCTCCGTGTTCCGAACCTCCGGAGTCGCCGATTTCGTCGAAAATGGACGAAATGACGCTTGGAGACGCCTTCCAGGACGTGGAACTGGACGAACGGCCCGAGCCGGAGCCTGAAAAGGCCGTTGGTGTGACGTCGGACGACACAGAGAAGCCCGCGGTCTCTGTTACAGCCACAGTCTCAGTTACAGCCACGGTCTCAGTTAATGTACAGAAGAAGGAAAGGGGCGAGGAAGAAGACTGTCGCTACGTGCCGTGCAGTGACAGCGACGACGACGAAGAGGTCGAGGTGTTCAACGCGGAGACGGCGTTCCTGACGCGAAGGAGTTCGCTGGACGGCAAGACGCTGGACGGCAGTGAGAAGCTCGACAGTGTGACCGAGGCCGACGAAATGGACGAGATCGACGACGTCGAAGTGAGTTCCACGACGTCCTCGCAGATGTTCTTCGACGATAGCACGAGCGAAGACGGCAGCGTCGCGGGCCGCCCGTCGTACGCAGCGATGGGGGGCAAGTGGGTCGGCCGCATGAAGGCGCGGACATACTCGGGCTCGGCCTCCATCAAGATGCAGCAGACGTACGAAAAGCTGCGAGCGCGTACGCTGTCGTCGACGTCGATGGTGGCCTCGACGACGATGCGGCGGCACGGCTCGATGCCCTCAGCAGAACCAGACGACGGCGGATTCTCCAGCGATGACGAAGACTACGACCACGAGCGCGCGTCACGAGCCTCCGTGTCACGACAGAGCAGCTTCTCGTTCCCGACCGCGCGTCTGAGTGCGGTTAAGAACGTAAAGCTGCCCACCAGCGTCTCCTCTTTGGCGATGCGCTTCCGCTCAAGTTCAAGTGGAACGACCGTCAGTGAGGACGGCTCCATCGTCGGAAACATAAGCTCTGTTAGCACGTCTACTACCGACAGTCCCACCAACTCAACAGCGTCAGCACCGCCCGGCACCTCGTACCACACCAGCACACAAGACCTCAAGCTCAAAGCCAGTGCGTGTGCGTCTCGTGCCGCAGGCATCCTGGGCGCCGCGTCAGCCGAGGCGGCTCGCAAGCTCAAGGCGTCGCGAGCCTTCCGCTCGTCTCCTCCGGCGTCAACGTCTCAGTCATCCTTTTCGATGGTGGCAGCGTCGCCCATTGTCGACAACATCGAATGCTCGCCCAGCGACCTGCCTCCACCACGGCCTCGGGAGCCAGGCGCCTCGTCCAACGTGGCGGCTGCTGCAAGCGGATGAGCGACGAAGAGTGGTACTCACGCGTCCGTCTCCGCATCCTAATCGCCGTCTTCGATCCAGTGTGGTTTGTTAAGGAGAGCTGAGCGAGTCCCGTTAATCGTGCGTGCTCTTCCCCGTGAAAGCCGAGTGGCCAGTGGCTCAAGAAACGCCGGGCTGCTCGATAAAGATGTTCTTCGTACTGTAGCTCTTCGCGTGATCGGCTCGTGTGGTACGTTTCGGATCGTGTCGTCAAAGTCAAGCTCGCGTCATGTCCGGTCTGAGTTTGTTTGACTAGGTAGGCTGCCGAAGTTCTGGAAAATCGAATAATTTATTTTCTTTCTGGAAGGAGTTGTGGTCTCAAAAGCGCGCAAGGATTCATGTGACAGGTTGCTACGCGTCATCGACGGTCGACTTCTGATCGCAGGGAGTGCGTATTGGGTCGTTCAGCCCTTTCCGTAGAGTGCCTTGCTGTGTTGGAGTCGCTGGGGGGCGGATCATTTCTCGTTTCTGGTCTCCGCTGCACACCACGCCATCGCTGAAGAGCTATTTTCCAGCCATGAACCTGCTCAAGGCGGTCGCTGTGGGCGTTTACTTCATGCTGGCACGAGCTAAGCTGGCGGATGGCCTTCACATCCCACTGGAAGCCAAGATCCAAGAGAAGGAGATCGAGATCGCGTCGTCTCCGGCACCAATAGCACCAGTATTCATGGGCATGCTCTAGGACAAAGCCGACGGTTCTCGCGCTGGAAAGCTACTTTGGAGAGCCTGTGTGGACAGCCAAGGCATTAGAAGCCTGTCGTGCTAGGCGTTTATTGGAATAAGGGGGTGAATAGATTTTTCGGTGTTGATGGCAGCTCTTGCTAACCTTCTAGAATCCATTGCTCATCAAGGCCACCGCTCGAAGACAAAGGTTATTCGCTCACTTGTAATCCTGTGATAGTGATAATGTAGTTGGAGTAGTAGCCAATTGCGCGGCCTTACGAGCATGAGGCCTCCGGTGCGTGCACCTCGTCTGACACCAAAATCCATTTCGCACGCTTCGTTTGCCGCGCGATCCATCGGGAGTTCCGACCGCAGTTCCGCGAAGCAGCTCACCACAGGCGGGCAATAGATTTACGGTACAGGAGCAGTGGGGGCAACTGCGTACTAGTACAGTTGCGCGGCTGCTGCAATTTGCGAGAAGGGAAAAAGCCCGCCGCGCCGTCCGCGTCATCAGTCCTTGGGTCGCCTGGAACCTCTCATTCTGGAATGTTCCGGTGAAGCACGGCATCGAATTTGTCCTGGGGCCTTCAACACACTAGTGAAGCCACGTGGTCAGAAGATCGCTTGCGGTGGCATCATGGATCTTTGTCCCGTCAAGTTCATGTCCGCATCATCTCAGGTCTGAGTTGTTGGGGAGGTCTGAGTTCCCAATTTCGAACATTGGCCTCGATTCCATCGGCCAAGAAGCTCTAAACTCGACGTGGCTTGAATGGTGTCGAGTTCCGCGAAGCTTCTGTACGTTGGTGGGATCCAAAGGGATGGATGTTGCTGGGAGTTGTATCCGGCGGCGGTGCCGATAATTTGGCTTTCAGTGCTATTCTAAAATTTAAAATCTCCAGGCAACAGACGACCGAACAGTGACCCACGAAACGTGAAATTTGACAAAAAAAAGAATCGAACAACAGTCAAATCATCCAGTCGTACCTAGCCGCGACGGAGACGATGGCGTGGCTCTTCATCGAACGGCGGCCGTGGATGTTGCGGGCCACACTGCAAGACTTCCACTTTGTATGGCGAGCACTATGCTGCATCAGACACGAGCGCACTGCGAGGATGAGGCTCCAGGCCTGCGCTGGCGAGTCCGCCGTTGCACGTCTGAGCGCTAAATGGCTCCAGTGTGGGGAGATCTTCGCAGGGGTGGAGAGGGGCTCGTGACGGCGCGCAATGGGGACAAGAGCGGCGGCTGCAGGATGCAGAGGCTACGCTCTTTGGCGCGTTGGAGAGGTCTCATTCCGGATCTAGCAGTCCAAGCCACAAGCACTCCAGCCTGCCTCTTCAAGCGCCCGTCGCTCGACTCTTCCCCAGTTCAGTACGATGTTGTACAGCAAGCAGCTCGCGCTCTGCATCGCCACGGCGCTCGCCGTTGTGTTCGGTTCTGCTTCGGCCAGCAGCGGCATGCCGTACGTCGACGAGTTTGGAAAGATCCAGTGCTGTCTCAAGCCTACAAGCCAGGTCGCTGCGTCTGCGTCCGCCTCGGACGAGGTGCCGTACCTCGACCAGCACGGCAACGTCAAGTGCTGCCTCAAGCGCAGCGAGCTGCCGGTCTCGTTCAACCTCAACGGCGGCATGCCGTACGTCGACCAGGACGGCAACATGAAGTGCTGCCTCAAGCCAGGCGAGTCGGCGCCGGTGTCGTCGTCCGCGTCCGCCTCGGACGAGGTGCCGTACCTCGACCAGCACGGCAACGTCAAGTGCTGCCTCAAGCGCAGCGAGCTGCCGGCCTCGTTCAACCTCAACGGCGGCATGCCGTACGTCGACCAGGACGGCAACATGAAGTGCTGCCTCAAGCCAGGCGAGTCGGCGCCGGTGTCGTCGTCCGCGTCCGCCTCGG
>JAADXN010001017.1:0-12115 GCA_023337875.1 Pythium apleroticum | reverse complement strand
CCCCCCCCCCCCCCCCTCCTCCTCCTAATCTATCATTACCCAATTAGTTGTCTAACAGTGCCCTAATGGATGTGTAGGAAAGCGATGGTTCGACGCCGCTACACGCCATGATTAGCTGGTTTTTGAACGAAGCTGTCCTTGAGCTTCTAATCGGTGCGTCTGTCGATACGAATGCAGCTGATAAGGTATGATCCACCAAGCGCCGGCTTGATTCCGCTGTGTCCTCACAACCTCACTGCATCAGTATGGACAAACCGCGCTGCATCTTGCCATCAGATTCGACAACCCAAGCTTGGCAGAACACCTCCTCACTGCTGGCGCAAATGCTTCTTGTGCAGACAAAGTACGTGTGATGCCGTTTTTGTCGATGTTGTTTTTCAACATGACTTAATTTGATTGTTTGTGGTTTAGCGTGGGATGACCCCCCTTCATCAAGTATGCATGAACAGCAAGCACAAGTTCATCTCCATGTTGGTTTCACACGGCGCGAACCTTCATGCCAAAGACAGTGTAGGTGGCGGTTGCTCTGTGTACCTTTGTCTGGGGCGCCTTCACACTGAAATATTCGTGTTTTCCTGGGCGAAGGGAGGAAATCGGCCAATCGACTCTGTGCTCAACAACGCGAGAGTCTTTTCGAAAGAAGTCGTCGATACTTTTCAAGCTCTCATTGCTAATGGCGCTACATGGGATGATCGGTGCGATGCTGTAGTCGAGGGAGAATACTCGCCGATGTCATCGATCTGTCGCTACTTCGCGCTGCTCTGGGCTGCCGAACGAACCCACGGCCTTCGACTAACAGCAGTTCCATCAGAAGTAATCGAGCGTGGAGGGGCCAGTGCAACGGAGTACGCAATCGATCTCGCGGCATCCAAGCACGTTGTGTTGAGACGGAAGATTTGTGTCGTCGGCCCAAGTAACTGGGGCAAAACGAGTCTCATCAAGTCGCTCACGCTTGACAAGCCGTCGCTCGTACACCCTGACAACCGCACTATCGGTGTTGACCTCTTCACACTGACTTTCGCAGAACAAGTCCCATCGCTGGAGCGAACAGTAGAGCACGAGGTCACATTCTGGGACTTCGCAGGACAGGACGTGTACCACGTCGCGCACTCGCTTTTCTACTCCAGGCGCACGCTGTTCCTCGTGTGTGTAGATCTCTCGGCATACACCATCGCGTACATGCAGGCAGATCTCATGACCGACTACGACGCGCATCTGGATCGCCGTATGAACGAGTTCGTCGAAAAGAACGTGACACGGTGGATCCGCGCGATCTTCGCCCGCCAACCAAGCGCTGAGTTCGTTTTTGTCGGCACGAAGCTGGACAGGGTCAGTGGCTCGTTGCGAGTCGATGAAGCACTGGCTGACATGAACAAGAGACTACAAGGCGTCTTGAAAACTGTCCAAGACATGAAGAAGAAGCTTCAGCTCAAGGAAGACGATGCGTGCTCTCCATTCGGCCGGACGGAAATACTGTCAATCAGTGAATCATCGGCCTCACTGGTAGATACCGAGAAACTCATTCTTGTGAGCTGTACCGAGTCAGATTCCGTGACAAAGGCAAAACTCGCAATACGGGAGGCGATTCTCCGCAGCGATCAAAGCTTCCGCATGCCGAAGACATACTCGGAAGTGCTCAATCTTCTCATCAAGATCAAGGAAGCCGCTACTAGTAGTGTGCAACTGAAACGCAACGACGCGCGGATCAAAGACCTGTTCGTCGACGTGAACGTGTTGACCAAGAAGCTTCAAGGCCTAATGCCAGGATTGGATGGAGTCAAGTGCGTGTACATCCTGCAGACGCTGAATGATCTCGGAGACGTGTTGTGGTTCGAAGGCGTCGACGATGCGACGCTGCGCAACATGATCATTATTGATCCGCTGCTGATCATCGACTTTGTACGGCAGGTGATCACCCACAAGCACACAGCGGAGACGATGCCCCACGCGACGCTCAAGGGCCTGCCGTTTTGGGTGAATTTGAACACGGACGAGATGCTTGCCATGAAGCGCCTGCTGCAGCACTTCCACTTGGTCCACCCAACGGACGGTGAGATGGCAGCCGATTCGGATCTCATCGTTCCGAGTTACTGGAAGACAAATACGAGTGCGATCTGGGTCTTCGGTGGAGACGTGCTGCGACTGGGACGGTATTTTCCGGAGACCGACGTCAAGGTTCGCGTTCACTGGGAGCTGGCATTTGTTAACGACCCTCCGCTCGAGTTATTCGACCATCTCGTTGTTGCGAGCTACTCACCAGAGTACGTGCGAAGCGTTGGGCCCGATTGGATCTTGTACATGGAGAGCCCGACGTTTGCCTGCCGCGTGGTCACTGGACGTGACTACTCGACCCACGAACCTTCGCTGCATCTGGAAGCCGTTTTGGCTCACGCCGCCGCAGAGGACTACGCTGCGGAGTTGTGGGAGACGTTCGAGCATATCTGTTTCGCGCTTGCCCGCGTGCTGTACGAGTTTCCAGGCCTGGCGGTCACGAGTTTTGCGAGGGACCCAAACAACACCAAGCCCAATCTGCGAAGCCTCGTCCCCACTCGAGCCAAAGCACGCAACTGGTTGCCTCCAGACAACACATTAACCAAGTGCCGCGACCTGCTGACCAAGAAGAAAGGCCCGGGGTGGCTTGACGAGCAGATTCTCGCCTCACGCGGTGAGGTCGTCACGGCATTGTCTTTATCAGCTTAGGCTCGTTTCGGTAGAAATCAAGGTCTGGACTTGAGTGTTAAACATCAGCTCGGCCTGCAAATGGGCGATCGTGTAGGCGTAGAGATCGACACACACGAGAAACAAGAGCGCGTGGGCGACCTGGTACTCGTTGTGGCCGGCGAAATCCCAAAACGTGACTTCGGGGTGTTTGAGAGTGGCCAAAAGAAGTGGTCAATGCCGATGGTGCGGTCATCCGGATGCTCCAGCACAGGCTCGTTCCTGGTCAGGGACTTGGCGAGGCTGGTCTTGCCCCAATTGCTCAGACCCACCACACAGATTTTGCGGCGATACACGATTTTGGTGGATTTCTTGCGCTCTCGAATGTACGTTTGTGTGGCTTCGACCCCGCCGTGAACCATCTCGATAGGAATCTCCATGAGAGGCTCCTCCATTGAGTGCTCTTGCGCCCACAAGAGGACGCACACACGAAGAGCATCGACACTGAGGAGATCGCTTTCGTTTTGTTCCACGATGGCGTCGCCCAGCGAGTCAACACGGTTTTCGTGAGCTCATCTCTTGGTAAGGCGTCCTTTCTCAATTAGCTTAGGCTAGTCTGTCGAAAGGGTACGGTGTAACCTGGTTACAGTTACGTATCCGCTCATGCTCAGCTCAGCCACTGGATGCGCGAGTTGTCAACGATGGTGATCGTCGCGACCAAGATGTCGGCTCTCGCTGCGCGTGCCCTGCGCCATCGCGCGCTGCTGCGCCGCGCACAGGCAGCCCCTGCACTCTCCAGTAATAGCGCTTCGCTGCAAGCCGCTGCTCTACCTCTGCAGTGGCGTGGATCCCACGCAAAGTCATCCGGAAGCCTCGGCTTCGCCGCTTACTCAACCAAGGCCGCTGGGGACAGCAAGAAGCTGGCATCGTTCGTGATTTCTGAGGCGTTTGAAGAAGGTGGCGATGAAGATGACAGTGAGGCCGCTGAAGCCACCGAAGACGATGGCGATCTGGCGTTTGGATTCGACTTGGATGAAGCCCCCGAGCAGGAGGACCTGAGTGTCGAGGACGTGTCGGCGCTGTCGCTGGACGAGAAGCGCGAGCTCGCCAAGCGCCTGCGCATCGGCATGGACCGCAAGAAGCTGTGGATGCAGCGTCTGGCCGAGAGCGGCGAGTTCGACACGGTGCTGCGCGTCGTGTACGAGTGCTACGAGCCGCTGTACGCCAGCCACCCGACGCTCGGGAACACGCCGTGTATGCTCTGGGAAAGCTACGCCGACCCAGTCGCCGTGTCCGAGGCCAAGACCCGGTTCCGACCCAAGTGGTACGACGACGTCGTGACCAAGATCACCGAGCAGGAGGCCATGTCGCTGTTCGTGAACTTCCACCGTCCGGAGTTGGCACTCGCAGTGTTCCAGCACCGCGAGTGGCTGGCGCTGAGCATTGGCAGCGTCACGGTCGAAGCCTCTGGCGGTGAGGCTGGCAGTGTGATGGAGGACGTGACAGTCGACTTCTCCAAGCACTTCCGGTCGTACTATTCGTGGGCGATGGGTGCGTTTTCGTCAGTGGGCGACCACGCGCGTGTGTTCACGATCTATGAAAACGCGTTGGAAGACGGCGTGTTCCCGACTGCCAACATGACGCTCACGTACTTGAACTCGCTGATCGCCAAGCGCGAGTTTGAGGCCGTGGAGGCGCTGTTCGAGCAGATCCAGAAGGACGACCGGCCGATGAACATGTACTTCTACCGGCAGATGCTGTTCTACGCGCGTGCCGCCAATAAGAGCAAGATCATGAAGCAGATCCTGGACGAGATGAAGATCAAGGGCTACAAGATCCGGTCGGAGGACTACCTGAACGCCATGCGGTCGCTGGACTCGGAGTACTTCCGTCGACCGCTGACAGAGGACGAAGTGGCAAAGGGAAGCAAGGGAGTACGTTTCGTGGACGAGAGCTACCGCCAGTGTATGGAACGCATCACGGAGCAGGAAGCCTCGCCGGAGAAGTACGCGCAGCTCGAAGCTGCGTGTGGCCAGGTGATCAAGTTGTTTGAAGAGATGGTGGAAGACGAGCAGATCGCGCCTCACAGCGAACAGTTCTTCCCACGTGTAATCGCTGCGGCGCTGTTCCTGCAGGATTTGGACCGTGTCAACGAGTACGTGGAGCTGTACGAGAAGAGCTTCGAGAAGTCAATCACGGATCTGACGGCCGTCAAGCTCGCCACGAACGCTCTGTTGGTCCGCAACGAGCCAGTCGCCGCGTGGGAGCTCGTCCTCAAGTCGGTCGAGGCTGCCCCCGACAACCGACAGAACAAGGGCAAGCTCAACAAGTCCAACAACGACCCGTCACCGATGGACGCCATGCGCAACGTGGTCGAGTACCTGGCGGCGACCAAGCAGACGCCGCTGCTGCTACAGCTCCTGGAGACGCTGCACGGCCGCCGCGTCCTCAGCTTTGCGCTGCGTGACACCCGAAGTATAGTACTCAACGCGCTCATCCAGGACAAGGAGACCATCGACGACGCGGAGCTGTGGAAGCTCGTGAACCAGCGATACTGGCGCGTGTTCCCCGTACGCACCAAGATGGCGACGCTCCAGTCGTTCGTGAACACGTGCGTGGCCGCCGACCGCTGGGCTGTCGCCGCGCGTGCCATCCACTCGCGCGACCGCAGCATGATCCCAAAGCTGCCGTCGCGTCTGGCCGTGTTCCTCAGCTCCCATGCCCTTGAGGACATGGAAGACCCGGAGCGCCTCGAGCTGGTCTCGCAGCTGCCCAAGATGGTGGACATCGCGGCGCTGGAAGAGCAGCAGCGCACGACGTTCGTGACCAACGCCATCCGAGCGTTGTACGCGCTGAAAGACGAGGACAACACGGGCCGCAAGCAGCACCGCCAGCGCGAGATCAGCCGGCTCCATGATGTGTACCTGCGTGGCAAGCCCGTTCCAAAGCAAGTCCGCGAGATCATGATGCAGCTCCTGTAGATAGGAAGTAGGATAGACAGTTTCCCTCCCACACCTGTGAAAAGCAAATAAACCAACAAACACACACATTGGATTGAGAGTCTCAAAGCCTCGCGCTACAAGAACTGAGGGCTGTGGAGCTGGATCTTGCGGTGCTAGGTGTTGTGGGGGGCGAGTTGTGACACGAGCTCGCTCCACTGGGACGCCTGCGCGTCCGGCGTGGCAGTGGGGGAGACTGGAGTCTCTTGAGTCTCGTCGTCCGGAGTTGAGGGCTTGAAGACGACGCCCTGGAACGCCGTGGCGTCGATGCGCTTGATGGTCTGCTGGACGATGTCTTCTTCCTGCGAGGACGTGAGGTTGTCTCGGATGGCTTCGCTGTCCGGTAGACTCACGCCCTGCGCGTTGGCACTCCAGCCGAGCTCTCCGTTGGGATTGGCCATGTCGTGCAGCAGCGACCACGAGTCAGTGCCATTGTCGTGAGTGGCAGCCCATGCCTCCATGGCCATCAGAGAAGTAGTGAGGAGAAGCACCAGGCTCTTCATGTTGGTGGGAATGTGTTGGCGTTAGATGATTGGCGTCTATCGAGGAGTTGATGTTGGCTTTCGTGGACCGGTAGGCGCTGTTTGCGTTGTCGTCGGCGTTTTTGATGAACACTGGAGAAACAACAAACCGGGAAGAAAAACACGAAATGCAGAAGAAAACATGGCAAGAGAAATAAGCGGCCAGGGATGTGTTTTCTTTTGGTTGTTTCCTCATGAGAAGAGAAGGCAAAGAAAGCAAAACACGCGCATCGAATACTATATTTTGGCGACGGCGAAGGAAACAAATCGAATCCAAAACTTGTTGGCGAGAGCGTGGCGAGGCGCACGATGAGCCGCCACTCGATGCTTGACCAACGACTTCGAGAATGTTCTAAGCGCGAGGGGCCACGTTCGCCGTTAAAATAAACATCTGCACAAGAGTCGATCCTCTAGAGAATAGCGATCGCCGCGGCGACAACCGCGACGGCAACTGGCGCGACGTGGTTAATCGCGGCAGCCGACGCAGGCTTGGTCGTGGTAGGTGGGGCAGTCGTCACAGTGGTGGAGCTGGCAGCGCTGCCCGATTCGGTTTCAGGGGATGGCGAAGGAGTCGCCGACGTTGGCGTTGGTGGCGTCGCGATGGAGTAGTCATCACCTCCAGATCCCGAGCCGACAGTCGTCTCCTTAGCACCCGAGTTCGATCCAGTGGAGAGCGCCTCGACCTTGGTGCTGCTCATCGACGCGACGATCTTCTGGATCTCGGCCAGCTCCTTCAGGGCGGCGGACTTCTCCGCCTCGTAACGCACGAGCTTCTGGAGCAGTTCAGTCTCGACCTTGGAGTCAGCGGCGCTGACGCAGGCGATGGCGGCGACGGCCAAGATTACGAGCTTGCGGAACATGTTGGATGTTGGGATTTTCGGAAAATACCAACAAAACTGGAAGGCGGCGTGTGGCTGATCGGAAGGAGTCGGAAGGCAGCAAGGAGCAACCAACAAGAAGAAGGGATGACATCATCGTAATGAGTCATATTGGAACTGAGTAGGGAGGGGCGACGTGCGGGTGATGGTGAATAGCGTGGCTTTGGCAGTCTTCGGTCATCTGCTTTTTGCGGTTTCCAATTCTTCGCTTTTTTGTCGGTATACTATGGCGATCAGCCAATCAAAGCCTGCGTCTCGACAACTTGCACTCAAAAGAGAGCGTTTTGTCGCGACATTTCCACTGTTGGCCCTGCTATGAAGCCAAAGTGCCCGCCCAAGATTTGTGCAGGTGACGTTACTTGCTCGTGTTATAACTATTTTTCTCCCAATCCTGACCGCAGGATCACAAAATCATATGTTTCTTGAACGAATGAACAGTGTAAGAACATGATTACGCCGTGAGTCACGGTTTCCTCACATCAATTCGACCTTGAGGCGCTTGTGCATAAACCGATCCAATGGAGGCTGATCGTATCAGATCCCTCTGAGTAGACGTGATCTGATTAGTCTGTGACGATGCGCACATGGCTACACAGCCCTTTCCCATCGAAAGACTTCGCAGGACTTGGCGACATGTTCGTATCGGTTGCCGTGCAACTAACCGTTCGTAAACGACGGCTTCGACTTCAAGCAAGACATGAGCCGCAGGCAGCGACGAGGCGTTGAGCTCACTACGGTTGAAGTGGCTTCCTGCATGTGCCAGTTGGCGTGAGCTTGAGCCAAGGGCAGGCCGTGCCCCTTCGGCCTCCCTGGGGTTCCTCACTCGCCAATCTACTCTGTGAAGACCACGAGAACCCGAAGCAAGCAGCAATGTCCCAATACGAGGACAACGTCCAGCGCCAGGGCTCCACGATGAGCTCGAGAAGCCGCAACCAAGACCAGGAGTCGCAGCCGAGCATTGCCAGCAAGATCGGTGACATGATCGGCATCAACTCGGGCAAGAAGACGGACGCCCAGGATACGACCCGCCGCGGCAGCAGCAACCCGGAGTACGAGAACGACGACGACCGAACCGACGACTCGGGCTCCAGTGGCATCACTGGCAAGATCGGGAACATGTTCGGCATGGGCTCGTCGTCGTCCGACTCGCAGCAGCAGCAGCAGCAGTCGGGACACCACCACCACCACAAGAAGGACGACGACAGCAGCATGTTCGGCACATCGTCTTCCAGTCGCAACGCCGATGACTCGGGCGATTACAGCACCACGTCAGGCCAGTATGGCAGCGGTCTGTCTGGCCAGTCGGGCTATGGGTCGAGCTCGAGCTCTCGCCAGGGAGGGTCCTTGTTGCAGGGTGGATCCGATGTCACCTACGGCACCGCTAGCGGTGGCTCCGGAGGTAACCAGTCGGGTTACGGCGCCAGCTCCCGCCAGGGAGGATCGATGAACCAAAGCGGATCCAGTGGAGAGTACGGAACGAACACTGGCAACCAGGGCTACTCCACCAGCGGTCGTGGGTCGGCTCGTGATGACTCCTACTCGGGCCGTACGGGTGGCAACTCGACCAGCTACGGCGGAAGCTCGTACCGCGACTGATCGGGAGAGGATGCCGCTCAAGGAGAAGCTATGCATTCGTGAGTTTATGTACTCGTAGGCGTTAGTATCACACACACCAGCGCAAAACACCCCCAAAATCGAAAAATTACTGTTTGCATTGACTCTAATCGTATCCGATCATGCTCTTCGCGTCACGTAAAATCGCCGCTAGCTTGAAGTTGGCTTCTCCACGTCGTTCTCCGAGCTGGAAAGCTTCGCCCACGCGTGCGATGTCTTCGAAACGCTGGCGGGCGACGTAACTGGTCAGCAGACACTCGAAAAAATCGTCGGGAATGCGCTGACGCGACTGGTGACGAGTTGGTTTCCGCACCGATCGCAGCCGAGGCTCCAGCACGAGTTCGCCCAGCTTGATGGCCTCCTCGAACTCTCCTTGAGCCGCGTGGTACTCCATGATCTTCGTCGTACTGCCGATAGGAAGGTCGATCTGAGCTCTGTGGGCGTACTGGATCACACGGGCGCACTGGTCACTCCACCCACGCTCACTACAAGCCTCCAGCACGAGATGCAGCACGAAGCCCGTGCGCTGGATCACTTGTGGGGAGCTCTCCCACAGGTTGAAGAAACGAGACATGACTTCTTCGGGAGACTGGTCGTCCTCTTCGTCATTGCCGCTGAAGAACCGACTCACAATGCGTCGCACGACGAGCGCACCAGCCGCGACCTCACGCGCCTCCATCATCAGCACGACCTGCTCCACTTGGTCCAGCGTCGGCGTATCCTTGAGCATCTCCCACAGGATCTTGTTCAGGCATTCCGCTTCATCCAGTCGCAGCCGCTCCATCGGTAGCGTCGTCAGAGCCGGTGGCGAGTTTTCTTCCGTTTCGATCCACAGCCTCGCCATCTCAATCGCCGTATCAAACTGCTGGAACCGACACGCCGTGCGCAGCGCCTGCTCGAAGCGCTGCTGGAATGGCGCGATGCCGTGTGCTCGGTAGTCCTTGAAGATCTCGAGGGCCATCTTTGGCTGGCCCAGATAGATACACGAGTTGAACAGCAGACTCCACTCCTGCGGGGCGAGGATGTAGCCGGCCTCGTGGAACATGCGCCGATAGATGTGCATGGCGTTCTCCAGCCGCTCGAGCGTCTTGGGCTTCGCGCGCAGGTTTGCGTGCAGCGCCGCTGTGTACGTGCGGGCGTTGAACGTGAGAAGCGGGAAGCCGTCCATGATCTGGTCGATGGCCGTTCTCGCCAACGAGCCTTCGCGGGTCTTCACACACGCGGCCAGCAGACTCGCGAACGCGTCACGCTGCACAATATACCGCGAGAGATGGCTCGCACGGGGCGTGACGTGCTCCACGATCTTGTTGTACGCCTTGAGCTGGCCCAGCGCCGCCACGTACAGCCTGTCGTTGTGGTCGTCCAGCTCTGCGAGTTCAGCCAGCACGCCCTTGCCGTCCTCATGCAAGTCCCCAGTCGCCTCGATCTGCGACGCCTCGAGTCGGCGGCTGCTTGCAACAGCCTCCATGAACTGCGCGAGCTCTTGGAAGTCCTGCATGCGATACAACGCCGCCACGATCTTGCGAGTCACGAAGTTCTCACTCACCAACACGACGCGGTCTTCCGACACAGGCAGATCCTTGTAGCCGACATCCGATGGAGGAAGCGTGCGCGTCACTACGGTCTCGCTCTGGTCTTGCGTATGCAACTGCAGCATCTCCTGCATAGAAATCATTCGCAGTTGCGCCTGATCTTCCGGTACTGGGATCTCCTGAGAGGCGATTTGGAGGACTTCGCCCTGTACAAACACGGGCTCGCGACGGCGCAGCACGCTCCACATCTCAGCGAGTGCAGCGGACGACGGCGCATTGCGGATCACGGATGAAAACAGCGACACAGTCAATCGCGCACGGTCCTGGTCCGTGAGGATGCGGTCTTCAACTGGCGTTTGCGAGGCTTCTGGCGCCTCTCCTGCGACCGAAAGCACACCATTGTGAAGCCCTGAGTCTGTGCTACTGGTTGAGAAGAGACGGCGATGCAGCGCTGGTCGTGTGGGCAGCGAGGGCGACGCCGCCAAGCGCCATGAAGACGCGCGATGCAGCCGCGTCCACATTTTGGCAAGATGGTTGGTCAAGCCTGGAAATGTGGACCAAGTTCTACCACTTGCTCTTGGCAGTTAAAAACTATGATCGTAGTTGAGATATGGATTTTGCCATATTTTAGGAATGTGTGTTACCGTATACGATATTTGTTTACAGGCGTTTGGTTGCGGTAGCCATCACATCACTTGGGTTTGCAGTCTAGGATGCTGGAGCTGTGCTCCCTGCTTCAGCTTGTGGGGTTGACTGAAGGATAGTCGAGCTCGAAATCTCGTTGTGTTGGTGGCTTGGGCGAGACGGCTTCACAACGGGAGCCACTGTTGGACGAGTTTAGGTCACTAGAGTTCTGGCGTTGCTCGCATGTCGATGGCACGGCGGCCGTGTATCACTCTACTTCGGATGTTGATTCGCTGACGTGACGTCATCCGTTCGTTTACTGAGTTGGCGGTTCTTGCCGTGGCCATTAGACTTCCCAGGCTCTTGTGTGTCCGTTACCGCGTCTTCGGGATCTGCGACTGCGTCATCATCGATGGTTGGGATGCTGATGAGCTCCCCTGGGAATACAGGAAAGCTCCCGACCTCAATAACCCCCTGCGTGAGGTTATGCGAATGTGATGTACTCTCGGCCTTGTCATTTGCATCAGTGCTGATGCCGAGCGTGCTCTTAATCATGTCCAAGATCCCGGGTGAGTTGGAAGCATCGTGCTTTGGGTCGCTGGTTGGATCGCCTTGTGTGTCGGACTTCTCATCTCGGCTGTGATCTTCCTTGTTGTTGTCGTCGCTTGAGCGGATACCGAGCTTGTCTGCAATCTGGTCAACAAAACTCGGACTCGAGTTTTGATTGTCTTGGTCAATGGCCTTGGCGCTGTGGGGCTCGAGACTGGCGTTGCTCTGGTGTTGCTTGGACATGCTCGCTTGGTTCGTTTCGTTCGTTTTGCTGTCTCGGGTGGTGAATTTGAGAATGAAAGAAGCTTTGGGAATTCGCATCTCCGTGTCGGGAAGTTTCTTGAGACAACACTGCGACATCACACGCGCCAAAGTTTAGCGTCTACCGGTACGTGGTGTAGTGATGCTGGAGCAGTTCCAGCTCCTCCCCAGCCCAGAACGCCTACGGACCGCTTCCTCCTCTTCTTTGATGGAGGCTCACGCGGCAATCCCGGGCCAGGCGGTGCAGGAGCAGTGATCGTGCGCGTGAACGCCCATGGTGGTCTCCCACGGCTCATCTGGGCCGCAGCTATGAGCCTGCGTGCCTCCTCGACAACCAACAATCAAGCCGAGTACTTCGGCTTGCTCACCGGCCTCAGGGCGGCTCGTCGATGCCGCTTCTTCCCGCTGACCGTGATCGGCGACAGTGCACTCATCATTCGTTAGCTCAAGACCCACCGCGCGCCACGTGACCCAACGCT
>JAADXN010001016.1:0-12117 GCA_023337875.1 Pythium apleroticum | reverse complement strand
GGTGAGTTCACGGCCCGGAAGTCGCTCCATGAGCGCATTTGCTGCATGTCGTTTAACCCCAAAATTCTGGAGCTGACTGGGTGGAACTTTCGTTTATTCCTCTTTTCGTTTATTCTGGGTAGTGCTGTGCCCAACCCTGGTCGTATTCCTCATCTTCTCTACGCGCCCACGCCTTCCTGCTCGCCTCCACGCCTCTACGATGGGCCAGGCCGCGTCCTCCGTCGACTCTCCGCCTTCTAATGATGCGCCGGCGCCGCTCGTGTTGCCTGCGCTCACGCCCGCGCTGCGTTCCATGGCCGACCGACCGCCTCTGCACATCGTGTTCTACTACGAGTCGCGCGTCGTGAGCGGCCAGCTCAAGATGCCCCTCGTGTACGACAAGCCGCCGGACGACGCCGACGCGCCAGGCACGCGGCTCATGGACCTGGAGCTCTGGCTGCGCGACCAGTTCAAGCTGCCCGTGGGCTCGAGCGTGTTCACCGTCGCGCCGGCCGAGGAGCTGTACTCGCCGCCGTACCCGCTCGTCATGATCAACACGCTGGCCACGAACGTGTACGCCAAGTACGAGGCGGAGCGCGTGCCCGTGCTCCACTTGGCGCTCGTGGTGCGCAGCATGGCGCTGCTGCGGCAGCCCGTGCTGCGTGGCGACGACAGCGACTCGCCCTACTGCCCCATCAACGCGCTGGTGCTCGCGCAGCGCGAGCATTCCGTCACGCGGCAGTACGCGCGCATGCGGTTCGTGCGCAACATGCAGAACTTCGGCTTCGCGCGACTCGAAGTGACGGCGGAGCAGGCGGCGATCCCGCAGAAGGCTTTCGAGAGTGTCCGCAAGTGGCTCGAAGCCCAGCGCGCGCTGCCCGTGGAGAAGCGGTGGCGCGACAAAGTGGACGCGCGGCCCGAGAGCACGGACGACAGCGACGACCCGACGGCAACGCGCGTCTCTAAAGGCCGCTTCGTGGGCTTCTCCGCCGACCGCAACCGTGAATACTTGCAGTTGCGGCGTCCGCTTGCTGCCAGTGGCACAGTGTGGCCGCCGGCCTACTTCACAGAAGCCAACGGACGCGACGAAGAGCAGTTCGCACACGAGATGCTGGTGCTGATGGAGCTGCTGGATACACTCAGTCGCGACTGCATGCGTGCGATCTGCGAAATGCTCAACATCGACACCAACTGGATGCTTAATGAGCTGCTGGACGACACGACGCCACCGCCGAAGAGTCCCGACGAGGTCACGCACGTGGACAAGTCCAACCAGTTCGGCGCCTCCGTGCTGCGGATCTACAACTACCGCAACAAGGCGCCCAACGCTCACCCAGAGGACGCCTCATGCGCCGTCCACGCCGACCTGGGGCTCGTCACGGTCTCCCCCGTTGCGACCGTGCCCGGCCTTCAAATGTGGAACATGGACCGCATGATGTGGACGGACGTCGAGGCCGACGCCGAGCCTCTCCACTTCTCAGTGTTTGCTGGCGAAACGCTGGGCTTCCTCACGAACGGCATGATCAAGGCCCCGCTGCACCGCGTGCCGCCCATTTCGGTGGAAAGCGAAGACCAGCGACGCATGTCGATGCCCTACTTCCTGCGCGCTCGACCGGAGATGATCTTGAACCCGAAAGCCGAGCCAAGCGCGCAGCTCTCGTGCCGCGACTTCATGGAGGACGTGGTCTTCCGCAAGCGTCCTTGGCGACGCGACAACGGCAAGAACTCGGGCCAGGACTACTAGTTGTTGTAGCGCCACCAGCCTTGAAACTTGTGTCGTTTACCTCGCAACATCGTTTGTTTCTGTCTTGACCACTCGCCAGAACTCTGCTACGTCTGCCATGTCCACGGTCCATCGCTCCTCTGCCGGATGTTTGTCGCTCCACCACTTTGTGCCCTCCATCTTCTTCAGGAACGCAACCGCGAGGCGCTCATGCCGTGCCATTGGATCGATACCTCCTGGTTTGGCCTTCTCTTTGGGATCCATGTCGGCCGCGATTTCCACCAGCAACGCAACTGCCTCCTGTCTGGGATCTTCCACTGAGGCACTGGTCGCTGGCGTCTTGAGTCGGCGTTGATGCACGTGTGTGAACACCTGCTTCAGCTTCTTCAGTTCCTTGCCGTCGAGAAGCAGCAACCCTCGAGTCTCCTGTGCCCTCCAGTCTTCCAGAGTCATGCGAAGCCACTCAAACGGCATCCGTCTGGCAAGCATCATCGCTCTCGCTTCCTCCATTTGTCTAGCAGCGGCAGCATGGCGCACGGCGGCCTGCAACTTCTTGAATCTACGCGCCCGGGTGTGGTGGTTGACCATCTGAAGCTCGAACTGCGTGCTCGTGAGTCGCGTCGCACTCAGTGGGAAATCCTCGGTAGCCTCAGTCGGAACCACCAGCGTACTGTCTACCGTTGCAAGCGATACACTGCTCTGGTGGGGTGCAGAAACGTCGTCCGTGCTGGGGAGTCTGATCTCGAGTGCCAAAAAGCCGTTCTTGCGTCGAAACACGAGATTCTGCGCTGCTCTTCGGGCCAGCGCTCGCCACGCAGCAACTGGGAGACACTTCCGTGGCCATTGCAGTGAATCACTCTCTCCAATTCCGTGGATAAGGCTTTGTAACTGTGCGAACGAGCAGTCAACGACGTAGAGCTGACGAGACTGGAGCTCGCGACACGAAAACAGGAGCCGGTGGGGATTGCGCCAGTCGTCGGCGTCGATTTGAATGTGCTGTAGCTGAAGTTCCGTGGTTAATGAGTCCGAATTGACGAGTTGCGTGAGCTGCTCCCCCCTCTCAAACAGATGCCCCATCCTCTGCTCGTCTTCCAGTACCAGTGACCACATCTTCGATATTCCACTCCTCGATTCCTTCAAACGGAGGGACTCAACGTATGCGGACAAGCTCGAAGCGTCGGCCCACTGTGCGCCAGAAATCCACTCGAGGCTGTCGAGACTGATCGCGTTGGTCGCAAGCGTTGCACTTTCTCGCTCATCATCGCCGTCTAACTTGTCCACCAGCAACCCGACACGAGCTCTCTGCTGGCGTAGCCTCCGCGTTGTCTTCAGCCGCTCGACCGAGAATTGTTTCCACTGTAAGAGCTGTTTGGTTCGCACAGTGGTGCGTCGTCTAGCTGCAGCGATCGCTCCAGATGATGGGCGAGGCTTCTGTGCGACCGTGGGGCTTTCTTGTGGGGTGAGTGACTGGAACATCGACTCGCACTCCGGGAGATTGATGTCCTCTCGTGGAATGAACGCTGCATTCCCTACAACCGGTTCCATCGCAAGCGCTGACGCACGAGCATTCCATTGCACTGCGTTCTGGCGAGTGTCGGCTTGCTCAAGCACAATCCATCCGTATTGCACTCGCTTCACCTGCAACGCGACAGCCACCGACTTCCGATTGCCTGTTTTGACGCGAGGAAACATCGGCAGCAACTCCATCGAGAGGGCTGCCGCGACCTCGCCAAAGGGTCCAGAACGCAGCAGCGCCGAGTCAAAGGCGACTTCTTCAATCGCTCCTGACGCTGGAACCAAGAACGCCGACGTCATGTCTCCTGGTACATGTGGGCTGTTCGTGCTGTGGTCGACACGTTCGTCTCGATCCGTTGTTGTTTCGTCGTTGGAGTCGCGCAAAACTCGACTCTCCAAGGGATCGGCAGAGGATCCTCCTTCTTCACTCATAGAATCTGCTGATCTCGAGTCGACGGCGTCAACCGGGTTGCAGTATCGCTGTAACTGGGATCGTAAATCTTCCAGTGCAGCGAAGGAAGCATCTCCTTTCTCAATCACCTCACGGGTGGTCACGTAGAAAGCATCAAACCGACGCACTCTGTCCGTTAACTCGGTCGATATCGCTTTAATTTGCGCACTGATCATGCTCAGCGTGCCGCTTAGCCCAAAGCTTTGACGCGCGAGCGCCTCGAATACGAGATTTCCACCGCTGCACACACAGGCTAGCAATTGGCAGGTTGCCGCCACCGCGTCCACGGTGTGCGACGTGTTCTGATCCGATGGTGGTTTCTCTTTCTTGCGCGCCGCAGCTTTTTTCTTCGGTGTGCGAGCAGCCACGTTCCGCACCAATTCTGCAAGGAGGAGGTTCCACTGGTCATGGCGATTGGCGATACAGTGGCCCACTGCTGTGAAGGCGTCACTGCAGGCCACAAGGTCGCTGGACTCCCTTGCGCAGGCGTGTAGGATTTCCAACTGCATTGCGAGAACTTCTTCCTTCAGCATCAGCGAGCTCTCTTCTCGCTCCCGCCTAGCTTGAGTCTCTGCCTCGATCTCTCGGCGTACTCTTGCAAATATCGCGTGTGCTTTCGCGTACAAGTCGACTTTAAGATTCTGGGAACGCAGATCTTTGGCACCCGAGATGAAGTCGCGCGTCTCCAGCCACGTCTTGTCTTCTCGGTATGCGATTCGAGACTGCGGGACGAACGCCAGTTGCTCGTGCACCAGACCCTGAAACAGCATTGCGTCCGCGGCGGCAGCATGTTCGTTGATCTGGCTCTGAGACACAGCAGGAGCTGGGTTCCGCACACTGTTCGCAATCCATTCATTGAACAGCGCGAAGCTTGTCCGCACTTGCACTCCGCTGATGAGTGGGGAGGACGCGGAGGCTAGCACATCGGGGTGTTCGAGCAGGCTCTGGAAGCGCAATCGCGTTGCTATCCACTCACACAGTTCACGTCGGCTTCGCGTCAGCGTCAGGTTCCGTCGTCGTCGTGAGCCGCCAGTCGAAGCACCACCCAGCTCGTTCTCTTTCAGCGCTCGTCGGATGGTTTCCCATTCGAGGAGAAGCCGGTAGGTCCGATTATGCGTCATGTCGAACGCACTGATCTCCAAATCACCTCCGAAAGCATCGCGAAATCTCACGAGAAGGCGCCGTCCTTGGGTAGTTACAACAACAGTGACACGCCTCGCGCGTGATCCTTCAAGCAGTGTGGCGGCGCTCGACGTGGAAAGCACGAGCTCGTCACTGTCATTCCGCGCGAAGACCACGTGTTTCAAGATCATGCTGATGATAGAAGGGACGTACTGATTCGACTTCACGCAGCAAACCCACAGGTGCAGAGCCAGCGGTCTCTGTGAGAGCATGACGAAGACATCGTGAACGCCAAGCCGCAGGTGCAGACTCTTCACTGCTGCAGGAGGATACACGCGCACCACGAGATCGCCCCAGTTCTCGAAAACCACGACAAGACATAGCTTTCCGTCGATAACAGCGGACTGGCGGAAGATTTCGTCGCCGTCGCCGCACTTACGACCGCTTTTCACGTCTTGAAACCATTTGCTCGCGAGGAAATGTGGCCTCAGTAAGCGGAGATGGTGGTAGAACTGGAGCTTCTCCAGCGTAAATTGCCCTGTGAAGCGGTCGAGCATACACAAGGAGAGCAATTTGTCTGCGATAGCTAGCCAGCGGCTCCGTGATGAACTGGCCGTCGGTCGGTCAACTGCCGGCGTGGCAAGTAGCTGGACGAGCTCCCAGTCCAAGTAGACTCGTTGGATGCGCGTCGTCGCTGGATCGTACGCTGTCATCCACACGTTCCGCTGGTCGTCACCCGCCTTTGATGCAACGACGCTTGTCCACGAACTCACTTCCACTATCAATCGCTGGAAACGGCGCTTGGACGTGTTGAGGTTTCGATCAGAAAGCCGCAGCACTCGTCGACGAAGCAGATTGCGACCACGCTCGAGTCCAGGAATGGCGATCATCAGTCTCCGTGTCATAGACAAATCCGTACGTTGCCACGCTGCAGGGCTTACAATAAGCGAGCGGCGAGTCGGCGCAAGAAACGCATCCCGTAGCGTGAGCTGTTCAGTGCACAAGCGATACATTGCACTCTTGATGACTGCGTCCTTGACCTCTAGGTGCATCGCCAGCATCGCGACGTCTCGCTGTCGTTGCTGAACCATCATGTGCCAGTCAGTCTCGTACGTCGCGCGAGTCTCCATGGACTGAACACGCAGAAAGCTCTCGCTGGACGCCGCTTGGAACAACTCAAAGCGGCACCGGTCAGCTTCTTCGATCGCGAGAGCTAGTTCTTTCTGCGTGTGGCGCTTGTGGACGAGCAATTGCCAGTCATTTGCGTTTTCGAGGGGATCCCAAGCCTGCGATTCGTGGAATGGTCTCGATGCAAAGTCCAATGCTCGTCTTGCGTCCACGATCGCGACTTCAAACTGCTTCGCTAGCTCCACAACCCGCTCACGCGCCCGCTTCAGCTCCACTTCGGCTATCTTACGTCGCTGCGTGGCTTCGTCACTGAGTATTCGCCAATTGGTGGCTTCTTCGAATGCTCTGCCCGCTAACTTCTCGATGTAATTGCCAAAGTTTGCAGCATCTCGAACAGAATCACGCAAGGACGCATACTCGAACACAGGATTCCATCTCGTTGCTTTCCTTGGCGTCTTCAAGTTCAGTTCCATGTCGGGATTGGAGTTCTTGGTAGCTTGGATAAGCTGCATCAGCAATCCGTTCTCGATATTCAGTCGATAGATGCTGTTGCTTCTTGGGTTGTATGCTCGAACCACCCAGGACTCCCATAGGCTCTTGAATGGATTGTTCAAACGGCACACGCACACTGCTGACGCGACCCTGAATGATGTGCTCCGCGCATTATAGTGCGCGTTCACATGGAACACACGCGCACAACTTGGACAGCATGTGCTACGCAGCACTTTGGCGTTCTGCGCCGTTGCGTTGGTGCTTGAGCGAGCTTCATCTGTGGAAGCTTGTGATGCGTGGACACTCACGACGACAATCTCACCGTCCATTTTCACCGATTGCGTGCAGAGAGGACGCTGTAGGGTCTTCATCGATGACCGAATGGCCACTGGCACGACAAGCTGTTGGTAAAACGTCGACGCGACTTTATCGATGCAATCCATGTACTGCCGCCGCGACCGACACGAGATCATAAGCGCTCGTCTTCTCACACGGGCGCGTCGCCTCCCTCGGATTCCACGATACCAGCGCTGCACAACTACCGATTGGACGCACCACGAGTCGAACTTGTCCAGAAATTTGTAGGCCGACTTGACTTCCAGCATGACCACGTCACCCTTGACGAGTTCGCCTTCACCGATGACTCGGATGATGACCTCTCGCGACGGAATGAAATACAGCGGTGTCTTCAGTAGCTTCCGCATCGTTTTGAGTGCCTTCTTTCGCCGCTCTTGCATCTCTTTGCCAGCCTTTGCGAGTCGAGTTTCGAAAAGGAAATGCTGCTGGTTCTTTCCTCGTACGAGCAAACTGGCCCATTCGCCGGCGTCAGGCCGACACCATACTCCTGTTTGTCGAAATGGAAGCGGAGCACGCTCTTGTCTGATCCGCAGCGCTGCACAACGATCCCAATAGAGCGCCATGACGATACGGCGGTTGATGACAGGGTCTTCTTTGATCACTGAGCGCAATCGCTGCTGCTTCTCGTCGAGCTGGTTGGACGGCTCGTGTAGTGACGATTGCGCGAAAAGCTCAGGATGGTAGATCAGCATCTCTTGAATGAAAATCTTCTGGGCTCGTAACACACGCTCGACATCCAGTGCTTCGTCGAGCCCTGCTCCGTTGTCTTCGTCCATTTGATTGTTGGCTCCAGCTTGAAACTGGGGGATACTTCCACCCGAGCCACTGAGCGACGTGAAGAAGGCAAGAGACGGATCTTCGACCGGAGTTGTTGGCAGCAAGAACACGTTGCCGAGTAGCGGAAATCGCCCGAGCGTCTTCGTCTCATCGCGGAGTGTAGCGTCTACCCGAGCCTTGAGAGGGACGATCCCATCCAAAAAGTCGAGATCGTGAGCTAACTTGAGAACGTAGTTTTGACCCGGAGTGAAAAAGAACGGCGGGTTCCAATCGTCCACGGCAGTTGCATCCGATGCCGCTGCGCTGCCGATGGTTGACAGCTGCTTTGCCTTGCATTCGATACAGTAGTCCGGACCCAATCGCTCGCTCTCCACCGCAAAGTGCTTACCACACGATCGGAACACGCTGCGCCTTCGCGGTAAATGTGCGACAGTAGTGTTCAACCGACGCGCCTCGGCATTCGCAAACTCGTCGTATGCTTGCTCGGCTTCGTCTCGCGTTGCGAAGTAGCCGAGATACACGAGTCGGCGTTCTTGTTGCCCATGTGGATCTTCTGGGCGACAGAAGCGCTTGAACTTCGATACGAAGGCCTTGGAGCCTTTGAAGAGCCTTCGTCCTGTTTCAACTGTGATTGAAGCGGACCAGCCCAGGGCGACCGGCTCTCCCGCCGCAGCATCGTCGGCTTCATAGCGTGTGAACCCACGTCGTCTAGCGTGTGCACGCCACGCATCGATGGCTTCGAGCACCTTGACAGTCAGGAAGCGGATTGTGTTGAGTTCTCGGAGAATCCTGTTCAACATTTCTTCCAACTCCTCCACGAGGTTTTCTTGGAACAGCGCCATGCACTTGTTACAGAAACGCGTAGCACGCTCGAGATGTGCTTCACGTCGAATAATCGCAGTGAGAACGTCTTTCTCGAGCCACGCCTCTTGCTCGTGTGCCCACGTCACCATGGATTCCTTCTCGTCGATCGAAATGTAGTAGTGGCGCTTGAGGCATCCAATACTGGGCTTTCGATCGGGGACGTCCGCAGAGACCTGCTGATCGACACGTCGAGAACATCGCAGGAATAGCACCCACTCGCGACATAACTCGGCACTCGCTTCCGGTCGAGATGGAGCAATGTCATTCGGTCCTTTCCGCTGGCTGTTGGTCTCTTGAATGAGTACGTGGTCGCCATCGTGGGGCTCCGCATTCTGAGAATACTCTGCATCGCGCATCCGCCGCCGCTTTTGCTTGATCTCATCGGCACTCATCCAGGCTCCGATTTTCTCCATCGACTTGAAATCTTGGTGGTTTTGCGCCAGCGCTTGCAGCGTGCTAGGCAATGGATTTACAGCAGCATCTTGAGCACTCTCGCCCTTTGAAAGTGAGTCTTGGTCCCCGCCTTGATCCCGAACGCTGTCAATAAGGCATGCGATGATACTGGACGATTTGGGCAGCTTCTTGCGGAAAAGCTCCACACCGGACGTGCTCTTGAATTTGCGTGTGCCGCTATGGACGCCACTGAAGATGAACTTGCCGTTGACGTGACCAGCTCCTGCCCCATTGACGATCCATGTCTCGAGCGAGGACTTGACTGGCGTTAGCACCGGTGCTGGGGCGACCCCGTGATTGGAGCAGCAGAGCCAGCCGTCGTTTGGGGGTTTGTCGTCCTCGCTTTCCGTGTCAGCGAGATCTGCATCGGCAGACACTAACGACGTCGCAGCGTAATATACGACGTGCGTTGACAGCTCCTTCTCCGCTGCTAGAACTCGTCCCGGTGTTGAGTCGCGTGGCGTAAATGGCAGCGTGAGAAGCGGGGACGCTAGAATCCACACGAGCACGCACTCGTCCTCGACGGGAGACGTTGTGATCGGCGTGAGATGGCTCGACGTTGTTATGCGACTCCTCTGCTGGCTCTTCAACCGCATGCCCACGTAGGGATCAGCCAGCTGCGCGCGCAGACATTGGACGACGACGCGGTCATCGTCCGCTTTCATGCGCGCGGCCTCGGCCTCTTTCTTGGTCTGCATCACGTGCTGGTAGCGTCGCGCACGCTCGTCGAAGTTCCAGCTCTTCTCGTTCTGCGCGTACAGCACCATTGCGATGCGCGCGTCCTCAGTGAGTCGGTCGGCGTCCTGGACCGTGGCTGCCGCGTCCTGCTCTGCCCGCTGGAGATGCTGCCACGCAGCTTCGTACTGCGACTGGGCTGTGGATCTCGCCTGCAGCGCGTCCATCGATAGGATATGTGCGTCGAAGAGCGGTACACTCGCACGCGGAGCCTGCGTCGCGTTGGGGAGCTCGGGCAGTCGAATGGGATCGTACACAGTAGTTTGTCGTAGCTCATTGTTCTGTGTCATGACGTCGACAGACGATGCGCTGGCCTCCCAATTGTTACTGCGCTTTGCAGCATCGAACTGCTCGCGCGGACGCAGCTCTTCGTTGCGTCTGTCCGCCAGCTGCCTGCGGATCGCACTGAGCTTGTCGTTGAAGAGGTCGATCTTGCGGAACGTCGTGGCGATCGCCTCCTTCGGATACAGCGCCTGCGCTTCGCCGTCTGCGCCGCTAGCGCCGCGCTCTTCGCGAACGCGGGCATGGCTGCCGATCTCCATCACTGTGGATATATTGTTGGTCTTCTAGCTGAGCTTGGGGCGTCCTACGCGTCCCGCATCTGCGCGTTGCAGCCCATGCCAGCGGCCACCTCCATGCGGTTTGCTCCACGCGCCACTTGAAGAGGTTGCCTTTTGAATTGTCATACTGTTCTGTCCTTTGCAGTAAGTTTCCTTACTTTGCAAGACAGAATAAACCTGAGGATTAGAGCCGAAGCCAAGCGCACAGCCGCACGAACAGGAATGGTGCAAGGCGTCGTGCGCTGTTTTGTATGCGCGTGTGTATGAATGTGTACTACGGACGTAGAGCTGTCCTCCCTGCGGTGCGCCGTTGTGGGAGTCGGCTCTCGAAGTGCGCTTCCAGAGACTCTCGTGGAGATTTGCACGATACGAACGTCCAACAGCAAGAACCGCCGCTGTGACTCGCTCGCAGCCGCCGTCATGGTCCTTCCAGGGTTTTTATCACGTAGCATTGTGTGTAAGAAGTATGAGCGACCACACAACCCCCTCCTCTCTGTCTGTAATGCTGTGCAGCGATCGCCATGAGGCCCGCTCGCCCAGATGCTGCCATTTCCATCATTCGCATCACCGATGGCGACGAGCTCCATCCTCGTCCTCACCTAAATGAGGTTTTTCGTTGATGCCTACATTTTCCAACATTACTGCTTTTGAGGTTTTATGTCTTCGACTTGAGCTGCAGGTCTCCACAGTGCAAAGCAGCACATTGGAGGCGCCTTCGGCTCCTAGTAGCGTGAAAATGAGTGCGTGCGCGGCGCCTTCGCTGCTCCCCATAGCAGCTTCTGCCCCTGCCCCCACCACTGCTCCTGCCTCGGCAGAAACTGCTGCTGCATCAGCCTCAGCATCCGGTCTCCACGTCCCCGCAGAGTTGGACCTCCCCGGCAGCCAAGTCACTGCCTTCCGCCACGTCCGCTACCCGATCCCTTCGAAATCCCAAGGGAACATGGCTCCTGACGCATACGCTAGCCTTCCAGGCACCCCACCGCTTGAAGGTCTAGCGAATGCTCCCCCCACGCCGCCACCTCATACAACATTCAACGATGCAAGCGGTCCGCCGAGTCTCACCCGAGAAGTCACGTGTCCAGAAGACCGGCCACGCCGCCTGCAAGCCGCCGAAGTGCTCCAGCGAAGCGCTCGCTGCTTCCTGGCGCGTTGCGCGCGAGCGCGTTTGACAAGTGCAGTTGGCCGCCCAGCACAAGTGCGCGTCATGAGCGTCACGAATCTCGAAATGCTGTGCGACTACCGAGACGTGGTGTCTATGTATTGCAACATCCGAGTGCTCAAGAAACCCTATGGGCCGTTCATGTTCCAGTTCTCTTCCTCCAAGTGTACGCACGTGAACTTGCCTACGTGGGATGACGACTTCTTCGTGCCGATGATCTCCAGTCGTTGTGAGCTCGTCGTGACGCTGGTAGGTGTGACGACGATGGGCAAGTTCCGGTTTCTCGGCCAGGCGGTCGTACCTCTTGAAACGGGTTGGGAGAAAGGGCGGTCAGAGATCGTCGCACCTCTCGCCAAGTGGAAGTTCCCAGTAGACGACACGCTGCTGGGTCTGAACCGCTTTGTCACAGGCAACGTTCGCTGCGTCATCACGCCACTCACGGAGCGCAACACATGCATGAGCGGCCAGTTCCAAATGGCTCCAGCCGTGACCGTGCAACGCTCGAGTTCGTTTTTTGGGTGGACGCGGCGAAAGTCTCTGTCTCTCTCGTCACCGTCACCAGTATCCAACACACTACCAGAGACACCGACGGCGCTGCGCAAGGAGATGGTCTCTCGCTGGGGCGTCCTCACTGACACGCACCTTCATCTGTTTGAACACAGCACAGCCAAGGTGCTAGCGAGTTTAGAGCTGTCCAAGCTGCAACTGGTGCGGTCGTCTCCTCTTGCGAAGACCTCCAAGAGCCGGCGAGAGCCAGGGCGACTGTACGCGCTCAAGATCTACTGCAACGGGACCATGTACT
>JAADXN010001015.1:0-12126 GCA_023337875.1 Pythium apleroticum | reverse complement strand
TCACCTGATGGGCGGGTCATAATCTCAGCCCAGAGGCCGGCTTTTGAACCCGGGTTGCTACACATCTGTTCAACGCTACACCTGAGACTAGGCTGGCTATCTAGCCGAGGTTGCGGAGAACGTGAGAGCGCTTCGTCACAGGCCTGGCTCGCAGAGGTACGTTTTGAGCTGGTGGTGGGGCATCTTTCGGGAAAATAGCAAATGTACGCCCTTCGCACAGGAACGGGTTGGCAACGTGACCTACCGGGAGTGCGACCGCAGTCAAGGAAGATGCGCCACGTGGACGTGCTCACGCCCTATAGCACTTCCATCTCAAGGGGGCAGAAGAAAACTGGGCATAAGTCCGCGCGGCTGAGACCGTGGAAGACGAGCTCCGCTTCGTCAATGTCAGTGCTGACAACGTCGACGTAAAAGAGATCCGCCAGTGGACTAGGCGCTTGCAGCATGTGCTTGTTGTCCATGACATAGGCGTCGTGGCCGTCTGGGCTTGTTGAGCTGTCGCGTCCCCCACCTTGACAGCCAGCGTGCCCACAGCCTTGGTGAGCGTTCCGGCCGAGCTGAATGAAGGCTCCAGGTGAGCGTTCTTGGGGCCGCGCGTGTTTGAATGCACGAGCGCAGCCAGGCTGGACTTCGCTTACGTCGAGCCACAGTCGATGCAGACTCGGCGAGGCAAAAGGTTGCCTCCGCTGAATAGCAGCGAAGTGCGCAGCCGAGTCGTCTCCACGGACGGAGGTGAGGAGTTCGCGCACATCACCAGCGCCGGGGACGGGCATGATGAGTTACTTGAGAGGAGTGTATCCATCCAAAAAAGCGCTTTTCTAAACCAGAAAAGCGCTTTTCTGATTCACTAGGATTTCAGTACTCGTCAAGGTGGACACTAGGATTTCAGCATGGGCACTAGGTTTTCATTAACTCTAGACCCTCACTAGGTGACTCAGTAAATATTCACTAGGATTTAATTACCGCCCGCGGTTGGTGGGCAGATGGAGCTGTGCTGACCACCCGAAAACTCCGCTCTGTTAGAGCTCTACGCACCAGCACGAAGGCTGGCGAATGCTCTTCACAGTCAAGTACGCGAGTGGAGGCACCACATGAGAGCATACAATCGCATGACCGATGCCGCAGCGAACAAGGCGATGGCCAGCGAGGCCTCCGTGGGACGTAGTGCCTCAATATCGGCACCGGGACATGCAGAGATAGCGAGGTTGCTCCCGACCGACGTCAACCACTGGTAACCCCCCACTATCGTCGCGTAATGTTACCGAGTAGCATGATTCTGGGTCTGTGCCCGACTACTGGACTCTGTGAGAGCAGACCTCAATCCATTATCATCATCGCTGCCTCTAGTCATAGCTTCTAAGGAACCCCTTGCGCACCGTGAGCAGCTCTCTCTGCGCCTCCAACGCACTCGGCCTCGACTGCGGGTCACTGCTCATACACAAGTGCGCAAAGTGCTGCACGAGGTCCGGACAGTCGGCGTCGTCCAGGCTCGGGCGTTCGTTGTCGTGCGTCACTTTGAGCACGATGGCGGCGCTCGCGAGGCCTTCGAACGGCCGCGAGCCCGTCGCCAGTTCCGTCAGCAGGATGCCAAACGCATAGATATCGGCCTTCTCACTGAACGGCTCGCCTCGCAGGATCTCCGGAGCGATCCACGCCACCGAATCCAGCGACGCGGCCTTGGTGATGTCCAACTGGTAGTCGCAGGGCGCGCCAAAGTGGCTCAGCTTGGCCTCGTAGTGGTCCGAGAACAGCACGTGCTTGGCCCGCAGCTCGCGGTGGAGCACTGGCGGGTCGAACGAGTGGAGATACACGAGCGCCTCGGCGATGTCGAGCGCGATGCTGGATTTCGAAGGCAGCGTCACTGTCCGGATGGACAGCGTCGAGGCGAACGACGCTTGCGACTCGGTCCACAGCAGCCGCTTCGACTGGCCGTGGGCGAGTCGGTCTTTCTCGATCTTCAGCAGCGTTCGAAGGTCTCCGTTGGGCAGGTACTCGAGCACCATGGTCACATCCGCCAGTGAGTTCCAGTACACACCCAGAAACGAGATGATCTTGGGGTGGTCGAGCTGGGACATGAGCTGGATCTCCTGCACGAACTGCTTCAGGCCGGGGCTCTTGTCGTTGCTCTGCTCGGGCACCATGCGCTTGAGCATCACGAGCTGCCGCCCGTTGTTTGTCGAGCACCGTTCCAGGTCTTGGATCGACAGAGCGCTGCTCATGCGTTCGTCGTCTTCATTCAGGAGCTGCTCGGGGGGAATGGGCTCCCCGTCGGCTCCGATGAACCGCATCTCAGCCAAGTACACCAGTCCATGGCCGGCCTTTCCCAGCACGTGGTGGATCTTGATCTCCTCGGCTTCGTACCGCGTCGCCACGAGCTCTCCCTGCAAGCCAACGGCTTGTAACAAGTCGCCGTTGAAGCTGGACGTGCGCAGGTGCGTGTTGCGGTCCATGATCTTCTTCATCTTGCGGCGCAGCTGCTGGTGCTTCCACGACAGCATGCTGATGACGCCAATCACGACCATCGCGATGGTCGTGATCGCGACGATCAGGATCGTCCACGAGATCGGGTTGTTCGGTTGGAACACGGACTGCGAGACCTGGCCCGTTTGATTCTGGGTCTCACTTGGCACGGGCGGCGGCGACGTGCCGACCATCGTGATGATGTCGCTCTCGTTGATGGCTGGCGGCGGCTGGTAGAGCCGCTTGAAGTCGGCGTCCTCCAGCACACATAGGTCCACGTTCTGGACGCGGACTTTGCGAGCGACGGCGTTGCGGCACGTGAGCTGCGTGAGCGCCGGCAGCAAGTAGGACCATTCCTGGAAGAGCTTCAGGTCGGAGCGAGTGATCTCGAGCTCCGTCAGTGGGTTGCCGCGCAGATCCAGGCGCTTGAGCGTCCACGGGAACTGCACGCCGGCGATCGATCCGATGTGGTTGTAGGAGATATTGCTGCGTGAGGAGGGAAGGACATCAATCAGTCAGACGTCCATCACTGGACGAGGAGGAAGATCAATCAATGGGCGAACGCACACTTCGGCGAGGGACGGGAAGGAGTAGAAGTCTGGAAATGTCGTGAGGCTGTTGGACGAAACATCAATGGTAACGAGCGACGTGGGGAGCTCTTTGGAGGCGTTGAGCGAGATGAGGCTCGTGTTGACGGCCGTGCTGTGGGAAGACACTGGAGCATCAGCGTCTAAAACGTAGACTAACAGCAAACCCAGTCTTTCACTCACAGGATCTCGAGCGTGGAAGGGAAGTTCGCGTCTGCGAGAGACACGATGGGCTGGTCGTCCAGCTCACTAAGTGGATGATCAGGAAGGCGTTAGCGACGAAGAGGAGAGACGCTGTGTGGGGGCCAAGGACTCACAGTGCGCGAAGGGAGGAGGGGAAAAGCTGGCCGGATAGACTCGTGAGTTGGTTTCGACCGAGTCGTCTAAGATTATGTTGCCCCGTTAGACCTCTGTCCATGAAAAAAGGAGATTGATAGACGTACAGTTTGACGAGTGACCGTGGGTACGACTTGCGAGCGCCTATCGTAGTGATCTGGCACGCCACGACGTCCCTACACAAGCACAACCAGTGAGTTTCAACGGTCAAGACGGAATGGGTCAGATCTTACGTACAGATACTCTAGTTGCGGAGGGATTTCGACGTTTGAGAGGGTCTTGAACGCGTTTCCGCGAAGTATTCTACACAGATCACCACTTTAGACTTCGTCCAATGGGCAGCACAGCCCGATAGACGTACAGTGATCGAACAGCGCCAGTGTTTGCAGGGTCGCTTGGGAAGTAGTCGATGGCGTTAAACGCAAAGTTGCTGCAAGCATAGACCACCACCACCAACACATCGTTAGATCCTCTCAATGCTAATTAGCCTGTCCGCCTTTCTTATCCACAGCATCTCCGTACAGTGTCGTGGTGTTGGGGTAGCTGAGCACGAGATCGAGTTGCTGTCTGCTGAGGTTGAGCGTGCTGTCGTTCTGCGTGACAGCGGCGCCTGCGACTACGACGCAGTTCGTGCTCACGATCTGCGCGTGCTGCGGGTCGTCCGGGTTCACGCGCGCGGCGCGCTTCCCTCCCGTGGGGCATACAGTCGTGAAGGTCCGTTCCTCAGACGACGGACTACTGAAATACGGGCCCACGGACGCCGTCGAGTCGTCTGCCTGGGCAGCTACTGCTGCGACGGCCATCAATAACACCAGCAGGAGACGCGCGGTGACCTTGGGCATGGTGCTGAAGTCAAGTCCGCGCTCTTTGAGGAGCAGCGGAAGGGGAGAGAACAATTCGTACTAACCCGCAGCACGTCGCTAATGGGCGGCGCGTGGTGCCCCCTCCACTCAGTGGATCCACGCACAGCCAGGCAGCGCCGCAGCGTGGGCCACAGCCCAGTCGCCGCCGCGGCAGACCGCGCATCTCCCGCTCTCCATGGCGCCTTCAACGAAAACCGATCTTCTATCGGAATTCGATTTTTACACCCAATCACAGGCTTCCATTATGCAGAATTATAGCCAATCGTAGAGGATGGATCCTGAAAGGACGCGTGAGTCACGAGAGGGTCGTTTCGACCAGTCTCGGATGACGGCAAGACGACGCGCGCGCACCATTCTGCTAAGCTTCGCGCGATGTCCTGACGAGAATAAAACTGTGGAGTCGACCACTGGGCTGCTGCTCGCGTGACCGTGAGTGTGGGCGTGGTCTTGGGCCGTGGATCCAATCGGAAGGCGAGTTCTGCCTCGGAACGTCCATCATCGTTTCTCGCCCTCGTTAAGGTTTTGATTTGTGGATTTGTGCCTGTAGAATCTCAGGGATCAAGCCAACACGTAACGTCTCTTGACTCACAGGATTCTTAGGCCATGATTCAACAGCAGCACTCTATAGACAGCCAGGAAGCTGACTCTCGTTCTGAGAGTCTCCCCTTTGGAAGTCACGAGGTGTCACTATCGGGCTCCGCGTGGGTTGCGATGCTGCGCAGAATTGGGTTCGTGCCGGTTCACACCCGCAGACTTCAACATGATTCTTCCACGGACTCCAGCCAGTGCGAAGGCAGGCGGGTAGGTACCTCATACACAAGTCACGCCAGCAGCGGACAATAGGTGCGGTACCAGTGGGCGCCCTCTGTCCAAAGGGAAGTGTCAATGGACTCCCTCTGTCTCTTGTCGCTGTGGCGATGCACCTGATTGATCAGACGCAGAAACACAGTGACGGGTGCTGGTTTGAACTGTATTTGCCTATTACTTCTCTCTACAGACTGGCTTCCTCGCGCTTTTCATGCTGCTGGTCGTCGTCTTCCTTCTGCTCCTGCTCGCGCGCCGCGAGTGCCTCTTCTCGCTCGTGCAGCAGCTCCTTGAACTTCTCCGACAAGACCCACTGGCGACGGCGCACGAACCCGCGCATTGGGCCGATCGCCTTCTTGCTGGAGGGACGGGGCTTTGGAGCCGCACTGCCTTCTTCCGTCGACTCTTGATCGACGGGAGCCTTCGCCTTCGCCTTCTTCTCCTGCTCTGGGAATGACGGGAAGAACTTGAAATCCATCTCGTACAGCCATCCGTCTTCGTCGCATCCTGGCACGTTCATGTTGAGCTCTAAGCCGCCCAGGGGGATCGCCATCGCACTGATCTTGCCGCTGCGATCGCTCCAGCGCTTGCGGTCCGTCGGCAACAGGAAGCCTGGGTACGTGCTGCCGTATCCACAGAAAGGCTGGTAGCGCTCGTTCTCGAAAATGACGGGATCATCCGAGTTGAGGATGAAGTTGCGCACGTCACGGTTCACGCTCTTGCGTGTGCTGTTCGTGGTCGAGTTCACGTTGTTGTTGCCCGACAGGATCCAGTTCACGACGAACGCTGGCTGGTCGAATGCGAATCCTCGGTAGAGCTGATTGCGGCCTGGCGCCGTGAAGCGCACAGGTGCGCGCTCCTGGACGCGACGCTCGCGGTAGTCGATCATGTTGATGAGTTCCGGGCGCAAGTAGGACACCATAGGCGGCGAGTACGTCTTGATATCGTCGCCTGCCTCGATGTCTTGGCCGCCGTTCACGAGGTAGAGCTTCTCCTTGACCAGGTCCATGTAGTCTGGGTTGAAGCGACGGCGGTAGCCTTCATAGAGAAACTCCTTCGCGAAAATACCCACGACTGCGAGCAGTGGGCCAAGCCAGAACTGGATACGCCCGAAGATCCACGGGAATGAGTACGTGTCGTAGTCTGGCGTCGTCCACGTGATCTGATCCACCACATACTGGAAGAAGTACAGCGCCAAGACCGAAAGCACGATACTGCCGATCTCAAACGAGTCCCACGAGTTCACCATGAGAGTGAATCGCGCCGTGACCACGACACACAGCGTGGTCCACGCCATGCTCTCCAGCACTGTGTACTCGACCGTGTCACCGTGGCGCATGATGTTGTCCGTCGCAGCCAACGTGAAGTAGAAGACGCCGACCGAGTCGATGATGGCCATGACGATCCACTTCCAGAACATCTTGTACGTGAACATCGTGCGCTGGCGAGTGCCTGGGTGGTACAGAGTCGGATACTCCAGCACGACATCCTTGGGCAGATCCCGGTCGAAGACAGCGTACGCCATGATGGGCAGCGCCGTGAAGATTAGGTTGTAGCCCTGCTGGATGAACGCCGAGTAGATCATCGTGCCGGAGTAGCCCGAGGGGGTCAAGGTGTACCAGAACATCGAAACGTTGTACACGATGTTCTTGTAGAACGTGTACACGACCAGTGCGGCAATGCGGTTGTAGTTCCAACGGCCGTGCGTCAACAGGAGCGTGCTCAGGTATCGGAACTGTCCGAACGCGTAGTCGGAGCTGTTCACGGCCTGCATACCCTCTTGGCCACTGATACCAATGCCGATGTGGGCACTCTGGATCATCGGAACGTCGTTCGCACCATCACCGATGGACAGTGTGTGCGAGTCACGGACGTTCAGCTTCACGAGTTCCACGAGCTGGGCCTTCTGCTGCGGAGAGACACGACATGCGATCACGACCTTGCACATCAGCGCCACACGCAGCAGGTGAAGGTTGTACAGCGGATCTTCGAGCACAAGATTGAGACTGGCACCGTCGATGACAAGAGCGTGGTCTCCCTTGTTCGACGACGCGAACGCTGCATTGTCGTTGCCACCATCGCCTTCGTCGCCGTCGACGCCACCGTGGATCCAGTGGAAGATCTTGTCGAGTCGTCGCAGGATCGAGCCCTTCGTGTGGTAGTTGGCCGAGTTAATGACGTGTCGCTGCATGTCGTTGTTTAGCAGGCGACACGCGAAGCCGATGTTGATCGCCGTTTCTTCCATGTCGCCCGTGAGAACCCAGATGCAGATACCCGCCTTCGCGAGGCGCTCCATGGTCTCAGGAACGCCATCCTGGAGACGATCTTCGATCGCAGTCGCACCGAGCAACTCCAAATTCTGTTCCATTTCCTCCTGGAGATCGTTGATGATATTGGGCTCACCCTTGGCCTTAGCTTCCACTTCGTGGAGATCAGAGCAGGCCTTGCGGTATCGCACGTGGTAGTCCTCCCAGTCATTCAGCCTCATCACCTTGGACGCGATGACCAGCGTGCGCAAGCCATCTCGAGCGAACGTCTCCAGTTGATCGAGGGTCGGTTGGCGCGTTTCCGCATTGCTGGCGGAGTCGGATAGACGAGGGAAAAGCACGCTGTCGGCACCCTTGCACAACACTAGCACCTCCTCTTCGTCGCTCTCTGTCATCTGCATCAACTCCTCATCGCTCTTGCGCTTCTGGACGACGACAGTCATACGCTTTCTCGTCGAATCAAACTCGAACACCTCCAGGATGTCATACTGCTCGACGAGACCTTCCGGTGTCTTGATTGAGACACTGCCAGGCTCGCGGTGCACGAACTCGAATCCGAAGTACTTGGCACCGGACACAAGCGCTTGCTCGTCGGGGGACGAGGCCGAGTACACGATCGGCGGCATTTCCATGTCATCAGGCTGGGCGTCAAGACGCTCAATGAGAACACCGTGGCAAAGCGCCAAGTGCGTGAAGAACTCGCGGATCTTGGTCGTTCGTTCATCGCCCACTGCCATGTCCTGCCAAAGGCTGCGGTCCTTGAAGTTGACGTTCGGTGCCGGGCACTGCGTGAACTCGTCGTCTTCGCCATCATCACTCGCATCATCCGTGGTCGGACCAATGTAGTCCTTACGAAGACGAGCCGCAAGACCGATTGCCGTTGTGCCCTTGCCGTAGCTCTTGCCAGAAATGCTGCACTTACGGAACTCCATCTTGTTGCACGTGAGCGTACCGGTCTTGTCGGAGAAAACGTGGGAGATCTGGCCGAGCTGCTCGTTCAACTGCATGTTTCTCGCCACCATCGGCACGTCGTTCTCGGCATCGTACATATCCAAGTCTCGCTCCATGAAGAACGCCTGAAGCGCCTTGACCATGGTGATCGACACGTACAGCGTGATCGGCACCATCGAAGCGAGCGTCGTGAAGAAATAGACGAACGTGCCGGCGATGTTTCTTGGGATGTCGCTCGGGTCGACCTCTTTTGGGAGCTTCACGTCACCAAGCCATTGGTTGTCCCCGATTGCACCAATCAGCGACATCACAACGAGAAGCAGCACGACGATGATGACTTGCCTGTTCGTCATTTCGTCGATCGAGGAGATCTTGACAGGGAATTCATCTCCCGAGCTCATCATGATCTTGGCGTCCACGCCCGTGTTCACCACAAGTCCGTAGGCGCACGCAGTGTTGCGCAGTTTGCTTCCACGCAGCAGCATATTCTTCAGCGTGATAGGCACTCCGATCGCGCCTTCTTCATCGATATCTCCACTGGCAATCTTCATAGTCGAACGGCCTGAGGTCGACTCGTTTTCTTGAATGTAGAGCGTGCCCGAGTACCGGTTGATGTCGCCATTCGGCATCTCGCTCTCCAAGTAGCCCCGCAGCACCTCACCAGCATCTTCTTCAGTACCGAACATGTGCCGAGTCGCACGGGGCGCCTCACGCAGCTTCAGGTTGGTTTCTCCGTCCAGGTTCTTCGTCTCGACGTAGCACACACCAGTGTTGCCTCCACTTCGCGTTCCCTCGGCTGGAATGACCGCAAGAATCAGCACATCAGCCGGGATGGTCTCGTGGTTGGAGATCTTGACGAAGTCGCCGACTTGGATGTCCCGCCACTGCACGTCCTCAAACTCACGCAACTCTCTATTGAACACGCGCGCTGGCGCCGAGTTCGCGCGATCGTCGGCGATGTGGCGCTTGTAATCTTCGTACCCAGCAAAAACAGCGTCGATGACTGTGACAATTGCCAGCGGAATGAACTGAAGTGGCACTCCGTCGGTCGGTGACACGTCCGGGATCATCTGGAAAATACCAATAAGCAGGAAGTACAAGTTGGCCGTCTTCTGGAACGTCAGATACAGGAAGACGGGCACGAAACTCCACCACGAATACTGCGACGTCTTGACTTCGTTCGATGGAAAGAACGGCTCGTCGTTCTCCGGGGCGTCGGTCGCTGCGGGGGCATCGTAGCCACTGGACAACTCTGGGTTGATCTTCACGACCTTGTGCTTGACCTTGCCGGTCGCCATGTGGGACTCGACAGAGTAGATGCTGCTCGTCCGGCCAGCGTGGCCCAGGCTCGCGCGGTGGGCTTGCTCGTCGTGGACGCTCACCGTCCTATCGAAGCCCGACACACCGGCCACATGCGGCGTCATAGCGGCCACGGATGGCGTCCCAGAAGATGACGCCGCTGCGTCCGTGTACTTGCCCACATCTTCGAAGTTGCTGCGCTGACGCCCGAGCTGCGGACGCGCCAAAGGCGTCATGAACCCGGATGCCGGCGGCGTCACGAAGCTGTCGTTGTCGCCCATCAGCTCGCGCGCTTGGGCCTGTTCCCGCTGAGCACGCAGACGCGCTCGCAGCGACGCGGCGTTGGCAGGATCGATGTACCGCGTCGTGGATCGCGTGTTCTGTCGGAAGCGCAGCGCTCGCGGAAGGTTCCGGTAGAACACACGCCAGCTTGTGCTTCGGACGAGGCCGCCTCCGAGGCTCGGCACGCGGCGCAGCGCCGCGTTACTGTCGGCTCGGTTCGACGGGCCCCGCATCGCAGGCCGCGTCATCACCGTCTCGGACGGCATCACGCCGCTGTGCTCCGCGGCTTCTTCGTCCAAGAGCCGCTGCCGCAGCCGTGCGTTCAGCGGCGCCGACGACGTGAACGTGCGGAACAGCTCCGAGTTGGGGCGCGGCTTCTGGAACGTCGGCTTCTCTCCACCTTGGGACCTCGGCAGCACCTCCACGGTCTGGTTGCGCAGGAACAACTGCGCCATGCGCTCACTGCGCGGCGCCTGCGAGCCCGAGGCGCTCACCGTGGACGCCAGACTACCGGCGCTGTCCATGGAGACCTCTTCGATCGTCTCGGCCGTCGGTCTTGATATGGGAAGCGACGCTCGCGCCGACGCTGTGGGCACGAGCGACGGCGACGAGAAGATGCGGCCGCTGGCTGCCGGCGCGTCGTCGTCGCCCGCGTACTCGTCGAAGCGCACGTAGCCGTCGACCAGCCCATCGAGGTCGTCACGCGGCGTGTACAGGTCACTGGCGGCGTCATCTGCATGCGACTGCGGCGTGCCGGGGTCCTGCAGAGACGCATACGCGCCGTCCACGGAGCGCGCGCGGCGGCGGTCGCTCATACTGGCGAAGACTGGGGAAATGAATCGACGGCTATGGGGTTTCCGAAGGTTTCCAAGGGAAACCGGAGTGATGGTCGCCTGTGGAGGGAGGTGACAGGAATGTCGCACGAATGAAATGATTACTTCAACATCGCCCGCACAATCCGACGATGAGCAGGAGCAATCAATCAATCAAACGGGTCTTGACGACTGGAAGATCGGAGCACAGAGCTGCAGGACGCACGCTGCTGCTGTGAGACCTAGAGGATGCGGAGGCTTCGCATAAGGGTGGGTCCGTTACGTGTGCTTCAGGCGCAGCATACTGTATTGCGAGGTCGACGAGCCCGCAGATGGAGTCCAAGGCAGCGTCTGGGCTGTAGACATGTGGACGTCTAAGAAGCAGCAAAATCACAGGAACGGCCACCAAGTATCAGATTTCACAGGATTGCCATGTCTCCACTATGTCGCCTGAAAGCCGCCACGAACAACAATAACATCCAATCAGAAGCATTTGATGCTAAATCGGACCAATCACAACCCGTCAGATGTGACATATTTCCAGCCTGCCAGCCAAGAATCAAATCCTTGGTGTTGACGCCGATTGATGCTTGCGCTGTCTGACTCTCCAACGGTTCAAACCGAGGCGTCAACACGTTCGATTATGGGGCTCACGACACCGCGCACTTAGCACATTCGCTTCGGTTGTTCTATCAATCAATCGGTGGCAGTGCCACTGATGGATACTTTGCTGTTGGCACGGAAGTGGAGGTGGATACTGTGGGAATGGCAATGCGCGTGTCACTCGGAGTGTCTCCCTCGCACATGTATTAGTTACTGGATGTAGATGGCACTGATCAGGAGTTGTGTGGGTATCATGGGGATGTATTGAGGCTACAGTGGAGGCGGCGTGTCGCCTACGATGCGCCACGCCGCTCGTTCTAAATTATGGAGATGCAGTCTGATTCGAGTCAAGGGCCTAGGCCGACGTGGTGAGGAACTTCTGGAAGGCCGCGGACTCGGCCAGCGCCGGCGTGTTGGCGATGGCGTTGAGGATCTTGACGAACGCCACCTCGCGCTCCTTGAGCAGCTCCTGGCTGTGCTTGCCACGGAACGTCGTGCGCAGGCCCGACTCTGGCAGCGGTGGCAGGCCCGAGACCTGGCCCAGCGACGCGTACAGCGCCTTGAAGTCGTTGAAGCGGCGCTTGATGGCCACGGAGCCGTCCGCGGCCTCCACGTGGTAGAACACGACGCCGACCTCCGTGATGGACACGCCGTTGACCGCGAACTTGTTGTCCTTGGCTGAGACGGGGGCGGCTTCGGTCTCAGGCTCAGCGGCACCCGTGGCAGCGGCGCTCACGTTGCTGGCAGGCGCCGAGGCCACAGGCTTGGAGGAGGCTGGCGGGGCAGCCACGGGCTCCGAGGCAGGCGTCGACTGGATGCATCCCATGGTGGTTGAGTGAGGGGAGAAGGGAGGGGGGGGGGG
>JAADXN010001014.1:0-12134 GCA_023337875.1 Pythium apleroticum | reverse complement strand
TTTTCTTACCGAATTGAAGGTTGGCATTTGATTGTGTTTACAAAATTTTGATCTTCTTACAAGAAGATCAAAATTTTGTTCATTGGGATCCAAAAGCATGAATCAAGGTTGCTGCTGAACCGATCGTGGAGCACAAATCGGACCAGTCGAGCCCAGAGTCTGGGCTCGACTGGTCCCAGTGACTCCCAGACCCAGCTGTTAACAGTTAGCTAACGTCCATTTTGTGCGAAGATCTGGATGATACAATCCTGTCTTCTAAACCGGACGGATCTCTTTACAATCCAGTCTTCTAAACCGGACGGATCTCTTGCATGTCTCCTCGACTGTACCCACGGCAAGCGTACCCACGTCCAAGGCCTCGTGGAGGCGGCATCAACCAAGCTATCAATGGCCAGTTGAAGCAAGTCCAAGTCCGTGGCGCGAATCGATGATTGAAACGCCCTAAAGACAACCGTAACTAGGACCACTTTGCAAATCCGCATCCAGCTCCCACGTCAACTCAAGCCTCCACTCTACAATGGCGAAGATCACACACAGCGGCACGGAGTCTGAAGTTACCACGCTCCACAAGTCGGAACCTTCCCCCACGTTCACATTGCTCAGTGACACGGAAGACGAGGACGACGACGATGCTCAAGACCGCGCACGAGACGAAGAAGCGGAACTCGCGCGATTGGCTGGTTTCACGCGCGTTGACGGTACGCCAGAGCCACTGCCTGTCAAGATGCCGCAGTTTTCGCTCAAGGAACTGCGTGCTGCCATCCCAAAGCACTGTTTCGAGCGGTCGCTGGCCACGTCGATGGCGTATCTGGCCCGAGACCTCTTCATCATCAGCGCACTCTTCTACGTCGCCTACCACTTCCATTACTCCAACCCATCGACGCTGAGTCAAGTGATCTTCTGGCCGGTCTACTGGCTGGTTCAAGGCACGTACCTCACGGGCGTGTGGATCATTGGCCATGAGTGTGGCCACCAGGCCTTCAGCGTGTACGGCTGGGTCAACGACTCTGTGGGTATGGTGCTCCACTCGGCGTTGTTGACGCCGTACTTCAGTTGGAAGATCACGCACCGCCACCACCACTCCAGTATCGGGAGCGTCGAACACGACGCCGTCTTCGTCCCCATGACCCGCACGGAGTACACGACGGGGCGCGAGGCCGTGTTCGAGAACCTCGAGGACACTCCACTTTTCAATCTGTGCCGTATCCTGGTCATGCTCGCGGTCGGGTTTATGCCCGGCTACCTCGTGTTCAACGCCACGGGTCCAGCCAAGTACAAGGGCCAACCCAACAGCCACTTCAACCCGAACGCTGTGCTCTTCACGGACCGCGAGCGTCACTTGGTCATGATCAGCAACGTTGGTGTGGGGATCGCGGTGGCCAACCTTGCTTTGTTGGCGTGGTGGCTGTCTGCTGCGACGATGGCAAAGCTTTACATCGTCCTGTTCGTCGTAACGAACGCCTGGATCGTGATCCAAACGCTGCTGCAGCACACCGACACGTTCGTCCCGCGCTTCCGGTCGGACGCGTGGACGTGGCTCCACGGTGCGCCGTGCACCGTCGACCGCGACTTTGGCGTCTTCCTCAACGACGCGCTGCACCACGGACCCGACACGCACGTGTGCCACCACATCTTCTCCAAGATCCCGTTCTACCACGCCGTCGAAGCTACGCGTGCGCTGCGTCCGTTGCTGGGGCGGTACTATCTGAAGGACGACACGCCGATCGCGCAGGCGTTTTGGCGCTGCTACACGCACTGCAAGTTTGTCGAGGACGACGGCAGTGTCGTGTTCATCAAGAAGGCACTCTAAAGGCACCCGCTATCTATCAAGCCACGGTTGTAGAGAGGGAGAGAATCGAATCGAGCACCAAAGGCAGTGCTCTTTCATCGTAAATTATACTACTACGTAGTATTGAAACTCAACAGACTCTTCACAAAACGTTGCCATCATGAAATATACATGAACGATATCGAAATCCACACGTAGTCCTACAACGTCTTCTTGCAAAACACGACACTGCCGTCGTCTTCCACGTACTTGCAGTGCGTGTAGCAGCGCCAAAACGCCTGCGCGATCGGCGTGTCGTCCTTCAGATAGTACCGTCCCAGCAACGGACGCAGCGCTCGCGTAGCCTCCACGGCGTGGTAGTGCGGGATCTTGGAGAAGATGTGGTGGCACACGTGCGTGTCGGGTCCGTGGTGCAGCGCGTCGTTGAGGAAGACGCCAAAGTCGCGGTCGACGGTGCACAGCGCGCCATGGAGCCACGTCCACGCGTCCGACCGGAAGCGCGGGATGAACGTGTCGGTGTGCTGCAGCAGCGTGATAATGGTGACGTACGCATTCATCACAATGTACGGCACGAAGTAGAGCTTGACCATCGTCGCTGCTGAGAGCCACCACGTCAACAGGCACACGTAGACCACAGCCAAGCCCACGCCGATGTCGCTGAGCACAACCAAGTGCCGCTCGCGGTCCGTGAACAGCGCGGCATTCGGGTTAAAGTGGCTGTTGGGTACGTCTTTGTACTTGGCGGGGCCCGTGGCGTTGAAGACAAAGTACCCGGGCATCAAGCCCAGCACGACGATGACGAACACGCGATACAAGTTGAACAGTGGCGTGTCTTCGAGGTTGTCTTCTAGCGCCTCACGCCAGGTCTTGTACTCCGTGCGGGTCATGGGGACGAAGACGGCGTCGTGCTCCATGCTGTTGATGCTTGAGTGGTGGTGGCGGTGCGTGATCTTCCAGCTGAAGTACGGCGTCAACAACGCCGAGTGGAGCACCATACCCACTGAGTCGTTCACCCAACCGTAGACACTGAAGGCCTGGTGGCCGCACTCGTGGCCAATGATCCACACGCCCGTGAGGTACGTTCCCTGGATGAGCCAGTAGACTGGCCAGAAGATCACTTGACTCAGCGTCGATGGGTTGGAGTCGTGGAAGTGGTAGGCGACGTAGAAGAGTGCGCTGACGATGAAGAGGTCACGTGCCAGGTAGCTCGCGGAGGTTACCAGGCTACGCTCGAAGCAGTGGCTGGGGATAGCAGCACGCAGCTCCTTGAGCGAGAACTCGGGTAGTTGCATGGGTGGCGGGTCGGGCGTGCCGACCACACGGGTAAACCCAGCCAGTCGGGCGAGCTGGTCGTCGGCGTTGTCGTGGCTGTCGTCGTCATGGTCGTCGTCCTCCGTCTCACTGGAGAACGAGAGCTTGGCTGGGACGAGCGGCTTCTTGGATGGTGACGAAGCTGCCGCGTCTACTGCCGTAGCGTCCGCAGCGTGGACTTGCACCATTTCAGTGAGGCGGAACGAGTTGAGGAGGGAGGAGATCGCTTGGGTGGTCGAAGGCGAATTCGCAAGTGATCTTTCTGCTCTCCGGGTGAGCTCTGACAACGTCCTGAAAAGCTGGCACTGATTGTCTAGGGCGTGTTTCTGTTGAGCGTTTGGTGGGCGTAGCATCATCAACGGGGCGGCTGGAAGATTCACGATGTACCCCGTGCCCGAGCATCTTGTCGTCGTGAGGATCCCCACTTCGCGAGTCGCTGGCGACATTCGCACGAGTCCCACGACATCAAACGCACGTGTCGAACGTTGCAAAGCAAGAGCGCGAACTTCGAAGCTATTGCTCTCGCGTCAATAGTTCGAACTTCTCGCCAAAAGGCTCACATCGAGACTGCAGGCTGTCCCTCATCATCCGTGGTCGGTCGTCGGAAACATACTTCGAAATGTCAGGCCACGGCACCCAGTGTCTACGGATACGATGACCAGAGACTCGAAGGCATCGAAGTGATCGCGTGTGCTCGTCGTGCGCGTTTGTAAAGTTCAACGAAGTTCTGAGGTGGATCTGGCGAGACCCTCACAAGTCGGAAGCAAAAAGTCGGCTCAATATCCTCTCATACATGATATGGGTACAGATTCGAGCAGCTCATTTCTCACACGTCGCATGTTTGTGGGTTCACATTACGCAAGCGGTACAACGCCCAATGCGTGTACCCACACCCAGCTCCGCACAGCACAACCAAGTTGGTTGAACCAACTTCATCTCTCGCGTGTTGGCCCACGATAACTTCGAATATATGAGTTCCTCTATAAGATTTAAGACAGTTGTCACAGTGTCTTCTTGATGAACACGACACTACCATCGTCCTCCACATACTTGCAGTGCGTGTGCTGGCGCCAGAACGCCTTCAAAATTGGAGTACTATCCTTGAGATAGTAGCGACCGAGCAGAGGCCGCAGCGCGTTCGTGGCTTCGACGGCGTGGTAGTGCGGGATCTTGGAGAAGATGTGGTGGCACACGTGCGTGTCGGGTCCGTGGTGGAGCAGGTCGTTGATGAACACGCCCAGGTCTCGGTCCACCGTGCACAGGGAGGCGTGGAGCCACTTCCACGAGTCCGATCGGAAGCGTGGGATGAACGTGTCGGTATGCTGCAGCAGCGTGAGGATGATAATGTACGCGTTCATGACAATGTAGGGCACGAAGAAGACCCTGGTCATGGTCGCGAGGGACAGCGACCACGTCACGAGGCTGATGACCACGAACGCGATGCAGACGCCGATGTTGCTTACCATGATCAAGTGGCTCTCGCGGTCCGAGTACCACTCCGTGCTCGGGTTAAAATGGAGGTGGAGCTTGGCCAGGAAGTCTTGGACCAAGCCGAAAGCACCGACGATGTACACGCGGTACAGGTTGAACAGCGGCGCGTCCTCCAGGTTGTCTTCCACGGCTTCCATCCACGTCTTGTACTCCGTGCGCGTCATCGGAACGAACACAGAGTCGTGCTCCATACTGTTGACCTTGGCATGGTGTTGGCGGTGCGTGATCTTCCAGCTGAAGTACGGCGTGAGAAGCGCCGAGTGGACCACGAAGCCGACGAGATCGTTGATCCAGCCATAAACGCTGAAGGCGTGATGGCCGCACTCGTGGCCGATGATCCACACAGCTCCAATACAGGCGGCTTGAATGATCGAGTACAGCGGCCAGAAGATCAGTTGGCTGATCACCGAAGGACCCGACAGGTGAAAGCGGTAGGCACCGTAGAACAGCGCACACACAGTGACAAGGTCCTTGATCAAGTAGCTCATGGACGTGACGAGGGACCGTTCGAAGCAGTGCTTGGGCACGGCCGCGCGCAGCTCCCTTAGAGAGAACTCCGGCATCTTGAGTGGCGGTGGGTCGAGCGTGCCGTCGACGGGCGTGTACCCGGCTCGCTTGGCGAGCTCTGCTTCTTCTTCATCGTGGTCTTCATCGTAGCGGTCGTCGTCCTCAGTGTCGCTGGCCGATAGAGTGGCGGTTGGGTTGTATGGTTTCTCGCAGGTCGGGCCTGGCTGGATATCCTTTGTCGGACTGTCTTCACACTCCGATGGCGGCATGTTGGCCGACTCGATGTTACGCTGTATCGGTTTGAGTGGTCGAGCGCGAATTCGGAAGTGATCGTTGAGGCTGCAGACTGCAGTGGAGACCGATGCCGACCGATGCCAGTGGGATCGGTAACGGAAGCGGCCTCTGGACAGGCTGTGTCCGGACTTCGGACTGCCCCACAAGCTTCATCTTCTTGTATATTATGCGGCAGACGTTCCCCCTTGATACATTTTCCTCGGAAGAGTACAGCGCGTGGACTGGGACAAGTGCGCGAACTTCGCGCCGCGAAGTTGTGGATCTCGCCACGCACGCGGAGTGATTACTAAAGCACCCCGAGCAAAATTCAGGCACATTATCATCACTCGAGAGATGTACGAATCACTGTTGTGTGCACGCAAATCCAGGCTTTTTTTCATCGGAAGGGTATCGCGAGCACCAGGGACCGCCAAAAACTGGGCAGATCTGCCTTCCAAAATCTGGGATTCGCCATTGTCAGTTGCAAAAAGTGTACCCACGTCCACGTCAGATGTAGGTATGGAGACAGCGACGATTGGACGAATCCACGAAGTTCCAGAAAACTGAATAAAAAGGTCCAAGGATTGAGTCAATCCTTGGACCTTTTTATTCAGTTTTCTGCTCGATCATTGAGCGGTGGGTCTCCGTTGCCAGCGTGGCCACCAATTCGATACACTACAGCACCTCTGCAGCTTTTCCGAGAGATGACTTGTCCGGCGGTATCTGGTCACCGCCATGGTGACAACGGAGGTATATCCATCGCGTACTTGAGGCCCTCATCCACTGGGCAAATGTATCCACTTCAGCCTTGGATTATCCACGGCACGCGCGTTCTGACGCGCATGAGAGATGTTTTGTCCAGGACATGAATGCCATGGAAGATGGATACTTGACGTCAAAGCTGGCCCTGGATTCTTCGATATCACGAGATACACTCGTGGCCAATAGATTCACGAGGAGCCGACCCTCGCCAGTGGCGAGTAGCATGTCTTTGTCATCGCCATGGTACTGTAGTACCGGTATCTCGTGGCTGGAAGCGCGAGCGTTGGCCTCACGTCGAGCTTCCGAACTCACACAGAAGGTATTTTAACACGCAATCTCCGTAACAACTGGACGTAAAAAGCCATTTTTATGGGGGATTTGTCCAATGACCTAAATCCGGAAATAGGCGCGCAAGCAAGGTAAAGACATGTGGAGGTTCACAGCGACCCCGCGATCACAAACCATATCGTGGATCGTTGGTGACCTCATCGACGGTGAAGTAGCGGCGCGCCGCGCGAGGCATCCACGCCATGTTGTGCTACGCTTGCTGCCATGATCTCCATTTTGGTGTCCTTTCTGACGTCCGTAGCGAGCCTGTGGTACGTACAATTCCATATTTCTGAGTTTGCTGTCGTCCGATCCCCTCATGATCTGCAGCTTCTGTAGCCACCGTCGTGACAATCCAGCAGCGCTCTGTGTGAAATCGACGCCGGTGACGAGCGTTCGACATACTTGTGGTCGGCGGCCTGGTTGCGCGAAATGCTTGCGTGTTACAGGGGCGTCGCCTTTGTCGCGGTCGCTCGCTTTTCGCCGCGCGCCTACCCGAGGCCGAACGTTGGACTCGGGGCCATCCATCGCGGAAGCCCCGGGTCGACATTGGCGAGGAGTGAAGTGGTTTCGTCCGCGTCTTGGTGACGGCGGAGCTGTAGCTCGAATGGCCGTCGGCGTTGAGGCGTCAGCCTCGGTGTCGACGCTCCCCCTCGTTGAGGCGTCCGAGTCTCGCTGGTTGTCGCTCTTGTTCCACCTGCCGCTGCTGTTCCTGCTGTCAGCGTCGATGGATTCGACACAGTCGATCGCTGAGGTCTCCGTGTGTCTGAGGACGTGGTGGTCATGTGCCTGGCGACTGTTGTGCCCGAACGGGTGCCAGAGGTGTCGGCTGCCGAATCGGAGGGATGGAGACGATGGAAAGTGCAGAACGAGGGCGCAGTACAGTGTCCGAGCGCGAGCCAGCCGCATAGCGCGAGACTATGGTCCAACGGAGCCAGCCAGAGACGGCAGCAGATGCGAGATTTTTATCAGCAGTCATCAAGCAGCGCCCGGATTGGACGGCTCCATAGCGTTCGAGGTGGTGTCGATCGTAGGAGAGGCCAGGACGTCCATGTTGACGGCAGTTGCAGTAGTCGTGTCGTACGTGTCGGCCGTTAGAGTGGTGTGAGTGGTCTGTAGAGCAGTGCGTGTGGAGGCTAATGCGCATGAGGCTAAGGTGGCTGTGGACTGCCGTCATGCTGACGCGGACACTTCAACCAACAACTTGAGAGGGTGCAGCTGATCGTGATGCAGACAAAAAGAGAGCGTAGTCTACGTTGCTGTAAAATTTCACATAGAGCTACGAGTTCATCCTATTTTGGTTGGTTTCCTCTTGATTGCACTCTTCAAGGCCGAGACCTTCTGACGAATCGCTTTGTCCGTAATGCTCTTACTTTCTGAAATCCCGGCAAACCGTTCTCGAAATTGAGGAACTGCATCCATCGGCTTGATCTCCGGATCATCGTCAACGATTTCCCTTAGCGCCGAAGCGAAGACGTCAGGGATTACTCGTCGTTTCCGCCGAGGCGATGCACCACCGTTTTCTCCTGTCGGCTTCTTGCGCTTCCGGGACTCCGCGAATAGCTTGGATATCTCGGCTCGAATCTCACTCTCGCTTGGCAAGTTGAATCGGTGCGGATACTTGGTCTGCAGCGCTTCTAGCATTTGACCGGCACCTCGCTTGTTCATCTTGTCCAGCTCTCCCTGCACGAACAACTCTCTCACATCGGCCTGATAGAGCTGAATGTATTTCGCCCCGTACATCCTCCCAACTTGTGGCCGTCGAGCCCAACCACGCCTCAGTGCTGGTGGTGCTTCCTGTAGGGCTACGACGCCAAAACTGCTCCCGATAGCGGCGACGCGTTGCGCGAGTCCACCAGCGTTTACCAGTTCGACGCGGCCGGCGGTGGCAAGCGAGAGAAGCTTCTGCTTGGCGAAGGCGAGCAAGTTCCGGTCTTCGACGACGGCATCGTCACCCTGAGACGCCACTTCGATACTTGCCGCCGGCGTGTGTCTCCACCGCCGCGCTCGACGTCGAAGCTCGGACTTCTCGGTGACACGAACATGAGTGATTGGCGCAGCGGAAGCATTTCGGTTGTGTTGGAGTACTACTGTGGCCTCTGTAGATTGAGAAACCTCCGGTTCCTCGTCATCTTCACTGCTGCTCTCGCTTTCCGAAGCACTTGAAGGATACAAGACTGCTGCGATATCGTGCCAAGTCACTTGGCCATCAGAATCCGGAGCAGGAACTGCCAGCTCCGCTGGTTCTTGACGAGACAACGCCTCTCCGATGAGTTCACACATCCGATGCGACGGACGCACAAGGATACACACGCCTTCGCCGATTCCCCCGTACGCAAACACGCGCATTTGGTAATCGGGAATGGAATCCAAGGTGAAGACCTGCCCTGGCTCGAATCGGTGCTGGTTGGTTGGGTAGCTGTAGTAAATTGAATTTGCGCGGCCGTGAAGCCTGTTGAAAGAACGCTCCATTGGATTGAGCTCCTCGAGTAGCTGCTCCAGACGTGTGCGATTGTACACGACCAGTTCAGCTCTGCAATTCGGTAAGCCTCCATTTGAAGCAAGCGCAAATAGGTACTGTGTGGGCGTCGCACTGTCGTTGCCTTCTTGGACGAATCGATACACCTTGCGCTGGGCTTGTGCGAAATGTGCATCTAGACTAGACTTCCCGTCTTGAGTCTCGGTGTGCTCGTAGCGCTCCACGCAAATCCCGTGAGCAGCTCCAATGACTGGGAGAAGGAGAATGACACACGCGTTCTGATAGCACGACGCGTTGTCGCTCTGGATGATGACTCGCTTGACGTGGGGAAAGTCACGCCGGAGAGCGATCATTGAGCTCTCGATCAACGAAATGACGGCACCCTTGTCCTGCTTGTTGTCGGTGGCTACGAGCTGATCATAATACACCCTCGTCTCGTCGACTTCAAGCTCTCCACTCACACCATTCTCCGCTGACTTCCACGTTCGCACGAGGACCCCGTGCCAAGAAATCCCTCGCTTGCCGAAATGAGCTGTCATTGTTTCGCGATGGTACTTGGGCTCTGCTTTCATCTTGAAGTCTATCAGGAGGACAGCGAGATCGCTTTTCCCGTCCGATGCGCACTCCTTTTTCGCTTCATCCACCATCTTCGCGATCTCGTGCTGCTGATTGATCACTCGAACCCGATGGGCCATGTAGAGGTAGATCTTCTCTAAGATGTCAGGCAGCACTTCGACAGCGCTGGCGTGGACCGAGTGAGCGAGTAGAGCACGGCGTTGAATGTCGTCTCCGGCTGGACGGTATTCTTCGTGGTGTGACGTCACATTCTCGTCGAACAACAGCCTCTCGCGTCGATACGAGGAGTCTGCTGCTGCGCCACACACTGAATTCGTCTTCGGTGGAGTAATGCGTGAGCGAATGTGAGCGGTGGCCATTAGAAACCAGCGATGAATAGCGACGCAGCAGTCACAGTAGACGGTCCGCTCGTCTTTGCTCGGAGCCGATAACGCGAACTCTGGGTCATGCCGGGGGCACGGCGCCGTGTCACCATCTTGGTCGTGGCGGGCGTGTCCGTACTTGAGCCACGCTTTTATTGCATCCAAATCCTCCTTGAGCTTCTCAGCGATATCTGGAAGAGCACGGTCGAGGATCTTCGCAAGCAAAGCGAAGGGCTCGTTCACCAAAATGCCCGTGACGTAGTCGACTGCTGTCCTTGACTGTACCTCACCACCCGACAATACACCACACAGTCGATAAAATGTCGATCGTGAAACATGTCGACTGAAGGGGCGGCTCTTGTAGTCGTCGAAGATCACGCTTTTTGCACGCTTGAGCAGAACCAATGGAACGTCGTGACGTGTGCCATGCAAAAAGATCGGTTTTGTGCCCCACGACAGATATGATGCGTTGGCTGACGAAAATACGACCTCGATGGCTTGTTCGACGGTATGCGCGTCGAACTTCTGGCGTGTATACGAACGTGACGGCAGGCGACCTTCTTCCTGAAGGATCTCAAACTCCTGGCTCGATTTCGCGTAGCTGGTGTGTCCAATGCGGCCAGCTGTGTTGGCACTGCTGCCACTTCGCAGGGACTTCAAGCTGAATAAGCCGCAGAGCACTGCACGCACAATCCTTCGCTCCATGGAGCCTTTGCGAGTCGCTGCTAGTACGTGTAGCCCCTTTTCTGATTTCGATGGCTGGGGCAAGGATAGCCCAGTAGAACCGTACTCGGAGGCCACAAACGCTTCCACTGACGCAAGAGCTGCGTCACCGCCACACATCGTCTCTGCGACCTGATACATGACTGCCTTGTAGATTCGGAAGACGGTCGATCTGGTTGAGGCTTGGTTTTCAAATTCCGGATGGGCGGCATCCCAGAACTCTGGCTTCCACCTCACGCTGCGACCAGGAACATGGCGCGCGAAGCCGTCGATTGCCGCATCGCTGAAGCCAAAGTATCCGAGCATGCGAGTCCACTTGGGAAGCGGTTTCTCTTTCGGCGTTGGCGTGGGGGTGCGAGGAGGGCGATAATCTATCCGCACCTTCACGCGACGTGCTGGTGTCTGGATCGGTGTTGGAGGCTTCGGGGCTTTAGGCTTCCCACGCTTCCGCTGCAGCTTGCTCGATACGGTCTGGTTGTCGTGCTCACAACCGCAGCGCGAGCACCGAAGACACTCGAGCAGGGGGCACCGGCCCACCTTGCACGCACAGCGTATCGACGGAGGTGACGCGAAAAGCCGTGGCGTCGGCTGCGGGCTTAGCAGCTCACCCGCCATGATCGACACCGCGGAGATATGAGGGTACCGCAAATGGACTTCAAATCTGGACCCTTCCTCTTCTGCAAAGTACGATACCGAGGAGTGATGGAAAGAGTGAATGCATATTGGGCAGAAAGGGCAGTTTCGTCTCATCTGCTGAACGGAATGTGTTTTCGAGGCATGGTCAACAGCTCAATAATGGCGAGTCAAGACGTCATCCAGCTCCATTCACGAGGCTATATCTCGACAGTTGCTGAGGCTACAGTAACCAGAGTTGGTGAGCTTGATGATGGCATGGACGTTAGCGCTGGTGACAAGTTTCAGCTATATCAGAGGATTTCCGGATTTAGGTCACATGCCAATCCCCCCATTGCCAAGTCCACTTCTTAGGGAGAACGCGTGTTAAAATACGAGCTTTAAAAAGCGTATTTTAAAAAATACGCGCTTCGCGCTAAGGGTACCAGGACCTAATTCCGCTCATGTCCTGAATCCGCCCAATTTTCGTATACTGAAACCAAGTGAGTCGATACTCCAGCTATCGACACGTTTGGCCGTTGTGATACCGAACAGGAGGCCGCTGTACTGCAGTTGGTGGTCGTGGGCGACGTGCTGGACATTGTCGCTATCCAAATGACACCAGCACTGGTCGCGCTGGCGTCGACACGCGCGATGACAGCGCCCGATCCGCCAGCGCCGGGATTGCGCCTAGGGAGACGTTGAGAACTCGCTCCCACGTCGAGCGGCACTACCGTATGTTTTTGGCTTATACTTGGTTTTTGTATGGGTCCCGAGCTCTGCTGCGCCGGGACACCTCGCGCGAATGAGGCTAGTGGCGACCATGCTTCTCGGAGAATGGTGATTAAGGGCTCATTGTGTAGCTGAAATCTCCTGCTACATGCTACAACTGCTCAGGATCTCGAGCGCTCGCTTGCTTGCG
>JAADXN010001013.1:0-12136 GCA_023337875.1 Pythium apleroticum | reverse complement strand
CAGCAAGTCTGCAAGTGGCGGCAACTTGGCTGCAGACCAAACCATCAGTTGGGGGATGAGTCTCAATCGGGGAGTATGCGATGTGAGAGGTTCTTGACGATGATATGTTACAAATCAAACTGTAAATATGAAGAATCAGACATTCATATCAACATCAAACGCGATTTTTTAGAATTGGTATTAGCCAATCAAACCGAAGCTGATCGCTCCATTCGTGTGTGAGGTGGCAGACGACAGCCCAAGAGATCCGTTGACCACGGCCGCAATGCTCACGTCCTGGCGGCGTACTCTGCTGCAAGCGCGAGGTCTGCAGCGCTGCAGTCTCGCCCAGAGCCAGGTCTCTGTGCGCTTCATCAGTTCGGATGCCAGCGGCAGCGGCAGGTCTTCGTCTCCAACCGGCCCACGCATCACGCTGACGCCGACCGAGGCGTCGCTGTTCGACTTGCTGCTCTACATCCAGCACCTCCATGCGCCCACGACGCAACTGCGCGTGGCTGGGGGCTGGGTGCGTGACAAGCTGCGCGGCGCCGAGAGCGAGGACATCGACATCGTGCTGGACAACATCTACGGCAAAGAGTTCGCCAACCACATCATCAAGTTCCAGCGCAAGCGCGACATGCCGCTGTCCTCCGTCGGCGTCGTCAAGGCCAACTCCGACAAGGTATGTGTGCGACTGATTGATGTTTGGTTGATGTTTGATGGAGATGACTGATTTCTGACAATCACGTTTAGAGCAAGCATTTGGAAGTGGCACAGGTTCGTGTCGAAGGTCTCATGGTGGATTTCGTGCACTTGCGGTCGGAAGCCTACACGGAAGACAGCCGCATCCCCGCTGCATCATTCGCTGCGCCTGCTGAAGACGCAATGCGTCGCGACACGACCATCAATGCGCTGTTTTACAACCTCCACACGGAACAAGTCGAGGACTTTACAGGCCAGGGACTCGAGGATCTGCACAACCAGTTGATCCGCACGCCTCTCGAGCCGCTGCAGACGTTCCTGGACGACCCGCTGCGCGTACTTCGCGTGATTCGCTTTGCCTGTCAGTTTGGATTTAAACTCGATAACGCGATAAGTGAGACCGTGCTCCACAACGACGAGGTCCGCGAGGCCATGAAGCGCAAGGTCAGTCGCGAGCGCGTGGGCATTGAGGTCAAGAAGATGCTGTCGGGATCGGATCCAGCGCGTGCGTTCGCGCTTCTTGCCCAGTTCAAGCTGCTGGATATCGTGTTCCACCACGCTGGCGGAGTGAGCGACAAGGTGGACGAGGCAGCGCAGTCGCTGAGAGAATTGTTCGCGTGGACCCCAGAGCACGAGCAGCGGGGCGAAGACCACGTGCGGCATCTGCAGCAGTCGCGTCTGGCGATCGACAAGCACCAGATCTCGTTCATTGAGTCCACGGCGGCCCTGCTCGCTCCGTTTGTGTTGCCTCCAGGCCATGTCGAGACGTTCAAAGCCGGTCTGGAATCGTTTGTGGAGGCGGGTACGAGCAACAGGGACGCCCATTGGGTGGATCTCGTCGACGACGACATGATCATCAACACCGCGCTGCCGTATATTCGAGAAAGTGACCCGAAGCTGGCGTCGTTTCCACGAGAAAACCTCATCGAGCTGCTCAAGACCAACGTCAAGTGGCCAAAACCCGCCGCCAAGCGCGTGACGCTGATCCTCGAAGCCATGATCGCTTTCCCGACTACGATCAACACCAGCGACGTGGCCCAGAACCACATCAAGTTGCTGCTGTGGAGTTTAAAGTACCAGAGCGTGCTGTCGCCTGCCATCGCGACGCTGTTAACGGAACTGGAGCCAACAGAAGACCGCGACCGTCTCGTTGACGCCCTCGACTCGCTCTCAACGCGACTCACGCAGCTGCCGAAGGGAGGCCAAAGCGAAGGAGCGAAGCAGCCTGCGCGTCGTGTGGATGGGAAGATGATCCGAGACCGACTTGGCGGTCAGGTCGGCCCGCAGATCGCCAAGGCGCTCGAAGTTCTCGCTGTGTACGAGTTTGTGTACCCATCGGCGACACTAGACCAAGAGCTGGCGTTTCTGGACCGATTACATCCACTGTTGGAATAGAGTTGTGGCTCATCCGCCGTCGAGTCGTCTCCTTTTGAGCTCTCCCACGCGTTTTTCAAAAGTCTCAACCGCTGCATCAAGGCGTCGACGGCTGAAAACGTGCTGCCGATGGGACTCTTGGGCCCTGATACCGACGTCATCTACCTCGATGAGTTCATTTGTGTAGCCAGCTGAACGAAAAGCTGAAGTCGGTACTTGCGATGCCAGAAACGGTCACATCAGCAGAGCCCATGCCATCCGTCCGCATGACTGGGTAAAGCACACGCACCAAAGTGATACAACGACGACTGGACGATGTAGAAGACCCACATCACCAGCTTCGACTGGACCATCACGAGCTGCCTTTCCAGCACGAACGCGATCTGCGTGAGCACCGAGTAGCGGACGCGCTACCGCAGCACCAAGCAGAAGAGCACGAACGACCCGAACTCGATTGAGCCGTATAGTGCGACGCTGTTGACGGTCTGCTGAAGCTGCTCGTAGCTTTTCCCTGCAAGAAATCCGTAAAACTGACGATTTGGGTAGCCGGATCATTCCTCGTACGCAGGCATCTGCATCCAGATACACACCAAAAAGTTAGGAAAATTGCCCTTGTCGCAAGGTAATACGGTGAGCGACTCACTGTAGATTGTTGGGATGATGACCTCAGCGTACTCCATGAGCGCAACGAACTCGGTCCGAAATGCGAGTTGCAGTGTTCTGTGCACGACAAGTACCCGCTCGGGCTGCGTGAGGTTCGTGGAGACCCTCTGTGATGCGCTGCCGACTGCAATCGTAGCCCGCTTCGCAGTGGTGAGTGACTTGAGCGTCGTTCATACTGGTACAGGCTCTCGAGACGTGCGATCGAGTACTAGCTGGCCGTGGAGTTCGACCTGAGTAACGTACCAGAGATCCGCGAGCTTCGTGTGGGGCCGCCAGGGCGTAGGCAGAGGCGAGGGTGGCACAGCAGTCTCCATTGGGGGCAGCCGTGAGTCCGGGGCTGCGGTCGAGTGGTCAGCCACGAATAACGAAAGTACACACTCCGCCGTTAGTCTATGGGGCGTGACCAGCACGCGACTAGGGTGCGGAGATCACCGTCCTGACTACTATATAAATAGCAGCCACGACAGCGCTGCCAGAGGATCCGAGGCTTGGCGGCAAGGTCGGTGTGTATCCATCAGGGGACCGCACCTGGAACTGTCGTCACTTATCATCTTTTGGAATTGGCTTCTAGATATCTCGCCTTGTTCTGAACTGATTTTCACCTCACCATCATTCTGCGAAGATTCTACACTTCTTATTGGCTATATATGGGGTAATACGGTGTTTGATTGGCTATAATAATTTCCGTCTCATCATCTCCGGACCCAAGTGAGCTCTTCGCTGGATGGCGCAAGCGTGGGGCGCGCACAGGCAGTCCGACTGATTGATGATGAGCTCCGCATTGACAAGCGGTGGCGACGGAGACGACCAGAACCAGCACCACGTCATGGCGCCGCCGCTGAGTGGGATGCGCGTGCAGCCGCCGCAGCTCGTGCTCTTCGACGACGCGCCATGCGACGAAGGAGAGACCATGGCGCTGCTGCGGCCCACCGACTCGCCGCCTGCGACAGCCGCCTGGCTTTCGCGGCTTTCGCGGCTCGAGAACGGCGCGCTTCCATACAGCGCAGCAGAGAAGCCGTCGCACTCGCGGCGTTCGGACGAGTGGGAGATCGTGACGGCTCTGGACGGAGTCTGCTGCGGCCTGCGCAAGCCGCGGCTCGTCGAGGTCGTGCAGCTTCGCCACGCCAACTACGGACTGCGGTGGACGCAGAAAAAACACCACCGGAATCCGGTGGTGCGACATGGGACCGCCAACGAAAATGCCGACGAAGAGGACGAGAAGACCGCGAGGAGAAGCAGTGCGCCGTTCTGCATGGTGGGCCCGCACTGGTGGCTCATGGCGGCGACGTTCACAGTGTTTCTGGTGGCGGCGCTCACCGTCACGGTGCTCACAGTGCCACAGGCCGGCCCGGGCGAAGCCATCATGGGCATGCTGCTGTCCATCGCGTGTTTGTCCATGTACGCCAAGGTCGGGTGCTCGAACCCGGGCATCGTGAAGCACTTGGAGGAGCCGCTGGACGACACGTACACGTACTGTGGCGAGTGCGAGTCGTACCGACCGCAAGGGTACGTTGTCTTTATCACCATACTCACAGCAAGTATAGAGCCAGTGGCTAATAATTCGATTGGTGTGGTTTGTAGGGCCCTCCACTGTATGGACTGCCGTGTGTGTATCGAAGACTACGACCACCACTGCCCGTGGACAGGCAAGTGCATCGGCAAGCGCAACGTCAAGTACTTCTACGCGTGGCTGTTCTTCCTCGTGCTGGCTTTCGTGTACGAGATGATCGAGTTCACGACGTACATGCTCCCGCCGGAAGACCAACCGCAGGGCTTCGACTCGGAGGACGACGACTCGTTTTACGCGCTGCACGAGAAACTCTCGAGAGCCCCTCAAGTCGAGCTCACTCTGCCGCCGTCCGCCTTCCGACAGCCGTAGATCGAGTGTGTTGTATGATACGATAGCAAGCCAACGCGCAAGAACTCTCCATAGTTTTTGATATAATATAAGCAAGCCCTCGCTGAGTTCTATTCGATTTGTTGGCTTACAAACGTGGAAATCGAGCGTGGAACCAATCCTGAAGCAGTTGCAGGACCCGAGCTCTCTCGAAGTCTTCAAACAGCACGTGGTACGCACCGTCGATGATCTCAAACTGCTTGTCCGCGTTCGCAACTTTGCCGTAAAACTGTTTAGCGACCGGCATGCTCGTGACTTTGTCATTGGACCCCATGACCATGAGCAGAGGGATCTTGCAGAACGCGCTCGCCGCATCTTCGACGCTCTTGTCGTTCCGAAGCTTTTCCATGAAGCGCATGACCTCCGCCCCCATGAGGCACGTGGTCTTTTCCCTTGTTGTGAGTGGATCCATATCAAAATCGGCCTTTACGAGCGGATCCCGACACACCCACTGCATGTTGACGGCCGGCACGAGGCGTTTCCGGGGCCACAGCCTCGTCAGCACTGGGCTCAGCAACTTCATGATGCGTATCGTTGGTGTCACCTGAACATCCATGGCTGGGCCTGCCAATATGACGCCGCTGAAGCTGTGCCTGCGGCTCAGCACCGTGTGCATGGTGACCAGCGTCCCCAGCGAGAAGCCCATGATGATCAGCGGCAGCTGCTGGTCGATTCCCATTTTTGGGAACAGCTCCGTCTTTGTGAAGGCCAGGAAATCGTTGGTATCATCGACACACTCCTGGAATTTCTCGACGTGGGCGATCATGTTCGCCACGTCTTTGTGGGATCTGCCATGAGACCGCACGTCGTATGCCAACGTAGCCACATCCATCCCACACAGAGCCTCCAGCAGATGCAAGTACCGCTCCGAGTGCTCGTTGATGCCGTGGAGAAAGAGCACGACGCCACGCAGAGCCGTGTCGGACGGAGGGCACACCATCGAGTAGGACAACGAGACGCCTTGAGATGTTGGTGCTTGGAAGGTGCCTTGATGGATACGAAGCGAGGGCGACAGGTCTTGCGCTCGCTTCCAGCACAGACACGTGGGAGACGCTCGGATGGCTTCCACCGACGCGACTCCGACTCGATTCGACGCCATTCTGACTGTGGCGGAGGCACCGCCCAGTGCGATCCGCGCGAATGTATCTCCAAGGTGTATGGATCAGTAAATATAGCATGTTGGGGTCACGAGGTGGCACAGCGAAGACTTCGATGCGCGACGAAGCCCTTCGCGAGGTCTCGCATGGACGCGGCCCGGCCGGGCCCGTCGGTCACTGAAGCTTCGCTGGGCCTGGGTGTCTTCTCACGGGCTCCCGAGAGCGCAGAAGCACGAGCTACAGCTACTAGCGCATACAGTCGCGGTCTCGCATTGCAGTCTCGCGTTGCAGTCTCGAATGCCAGGCCGGGAGGATACGCTGCCTGATTGATGTGTCTTTTTGGAAAGTGTCAGTCGCAATCCAGCCGTGATTACGGAGTTCGTGGGTACTGTGCGTGGGTTCGTTCTGATGGTGACGCGTCTTTTTGGCGTAAACCAAGCAGAACGAAGGCGTTAAATCCAACCAAATCGCACCCTGTTCAAGTTCAAGTGGCCAATCGACGATGGTCCGACGTAGCTCTTCGTGAGAAATTCCGGAAGGATCCGGCTGCGTGGGTTCTGCCCTGAGCACAAGCACAAACCTCATGATTGTGTGCGTCCTCTCCGCCAACAGAGTGACGGTTGGGAATAGCAGGCGTGGGTCCAGTGCACTGCTGTGGCTTCACCACTGGTGAAACCCCTGTGGGTTACGGCGTCCTTCCGCGGCTCGTTCGCCAGCCGTGTCCATAATCCATTCGACGGTCTCCGCTAACCATGGCCATCCACAAGAAGCCGCTCTCTTCTGAGACCGAAGCTGCGCTCCGTGCCTCGGCCACTGCGCTCTGCTGGAAGCGTGCAGCGGATCTGCCGACGACGCTTCGCATCACGCAGGGAACATGCAAGACGCCTGCCGGCGTTGAGCTCTTCTACTCGTCGGTCTTCCCGCCAGCGAACACGCCTTTGCGCGGCGTCGTGGTCTTTCTCCACGGTATCAACGAGCACTCGCAGCGCTTCTTCCACGTCTTCCAGGCGGTGGCCGAGATGGGCTTCGGCCTGATCGCGTACGATCTGCGGTCGCACGGCAAGTCCCACATGGACGTCCACGATCGACGAGCCCACGTGAACAGATTCCAGGAGTTCATCGACGACACCAACGCGTTCATCTCGTTCGCCAAGACCGAGATCTACCCGAAGATGCAAGCGGATGTGAGCCAGCCACTCGTGATCATGGGCATGTCGCTCGGAACGCTCGTGAGTGTGCACACGGTGCTGAGCCTCAAGCACGAGATCGCGGGCATCGTGCTCGTGGCCCCCGCCGTGAGTGTTCAGATGACGTTTGTACTCAAGGCGATGTCGTTGCTGAGCGGCCTGCTGTCGGCGCTGACGCCCACGGCGCGAATCGTGCCTGGCGTGAACGAGGCGTTTCGGTGCCGTGATCCTCTCGTACTCGCCGACTACGAGGCAGATCCGCTAACGACGAGCGAGAAGGTCACTGCACGTGTCGGAGCGGAGACGCTGCACTCCATGATGAGTCTCAAGGCCAACAAGACTGTCGAAGACGCTGGCAGCGCGTTCTGCAAAGCGCCAATCCTGATGATCATGGGCTCAAGCGACAAGGTCACGAGCCTCCCATTGGCTCAGGAGTTCTTCGTGCGGATCAAGAACGCGGATAAACACTTCGAGCTCATCGACGGCGCGTTCCACGTGCTGTTTGAGGACTTCGAGCGTGCGCGGGTGATGAAACTGATCCAGGAGTGGCTGCAATTGCGATTCCCTGTGACGAACTGAACGCGGAGGACAGTGTAATGAAAGCCGAGATTGTATCATTTGGAGGACCTAATGTATATATCCTGAATGGAGGTAGGGGAACCGCAGCACAATCCAGTCTGCGGAACCATTGTTCGAATAATGTACTTCTACGAAGTATCTAACTGCGGCTTGACTGGCCCCATTAAACCCATCGCGTGGGTTCGAAGTATAATTGCTGAGTCGATCCGACAGGTACGGTCGGAACGACTCCTTGACGGAGTCGATTGTGAGAAGCGCACACGACGGAGTCCTTCGTGTGTCCTTCTCACAATCGAATTGACGGTCTCCGATACTCATGGGCTCCTCCCACAAGAAGCCGCTGGCCCCCGAGACTGAAGCGGCTCTCCGCGCGTCAGCCACTGCCTTGTGCTGGAAACGCGCAAAAGATCTGCCAGCGGAGCTTCGTATCACAGAAGCCACATGCACGACGCCTGCTGGTATTAAGCTCTTCTACTCGACCGTCTTCCCTCCTGCAAACAAATCGCTCCGTGGCGTGGTGGCGTTCGTCCACGGCATTAACGAGCACTCCCAGCGATACTTTCACGTCTTCCAGGCGCTTGCCGAGATGGGCTTCGGCGTGTTCGCGTGCGACCTTCGCTCCCACGGGATGTCAGAGATGGACGTCCCTGGTCTGCGAGCCCACGTGAATAGTTTCCAGGAGTTCATCGACGACATCAACGCGTTCTTGACGTTCGTCAAGCAGGACCTCTACCCGAAGATGTGCATCGACTCGCGGCTACCGCTGGTGATCGGGGGCATGTCGCTGGGCACACTCATCAGCCTGCATACGGTGCTAAGTCAGCGGCACGAGGTGGCTGGCATCGTGCTCATCGCGCCAGCCGTGAGCGTTGAGATGACGTTTGTGTTGACGCTGCAGTCTTACTTGAGCGCTATCTTCTCGACGTTGATGCCCACAGCGCGGCTCGTTCCAGGCGTGAATCAATCTCATCGTTGCCGTGATCCCCTCGTGCTCGCAGAATGCGACGCCGATCCGCTGACGACCAACGAGAAAGTCACGACGCGAGTCGGAGCGGAGACCATGCTCTTCACAAAGAAACTCAAGGACAACACGGTCGTCGAAGATCCCCGCAGCGCGTTCTGCCAGACGCCGATCCTCATGATCATGGGCTCCAGCGACAAGGTAACGAGCCTTCCGCTTGCCCAAGAATTCTTTGAGCGGATCAAGAACGCAGACAAGCAATTCGAGCTTATCGATGGCGCATTCCACGGCCTGTTTGAGGACTTTGAGCGTGCGCGGGTGATGGAATTGATCCGACAGTGGTTGCAGTTGCGATTCCCCGCAAAGAGCTGAGCGCGGTGGCCAGTAGCGAGAACACAGATCCGAACTTGTATCAGTTATGGTTATGTGTCTGTCGTCCTTGCTGAAGGAGGCGTTTGACAGCAGCAGTGGCATGGCAATCCGGTTTCTTCCTGCGGGTTTGTTCATTCTCATTTTTTTTAGATTCCAGTTATAGGATTTACTGACACGAACGGTCGAGCTCGCTGGCAGCGAGCCTGTTGTCACGCCTTGTGCTTCCGCTGCATCGACGGCCCGATCGTAGTCCTCTTCAGGTGCACTGGCCCGCCAAGAACTGTGCGAGTTCTCATCGCGTTGGTGATGTACAGAAGTACGTGTCCGACACAACAGCGATGTTGCGTGCAGCGGTACTCAACCGCGCTGCAAGCTACCCAAACAAGTACTCCATACGTCGGTGCAAACCAGGAACAGCAAAGCAGCTTCGCCCGAGACAATACAAATGAGCAGCATACTAAGCGTAAGCGTGAGGTCACAAGATCGTGAAGAAACCAAAGTTGCATATGCGACGTGTGAAAGTTCAATTCGTACACGATGGAATACGTGACGTGTGTAGACCCGCACAGGGATGAGAAGTGGGAAACGTTGATACAACCTCACGGACCAGCGCAAGACGCACGGTCCGCGACGCGTGGGGAGTGCGCGAGGATTGAGATGGAAGGATGAGATGGATCATGACCAGCACGTGTCGCAGGTAAGGCCGGGAGTCCTGGATCTTGAAGCGACGCTTCTTAACCCCAACAATCAACGAGGACGATGCGATGCAGACGCCAGCGAACTTCCGCTGCCAAATGAGTGCAATCGGTACGACACAGCGAGTCAAGGGAGATATGCTATGTGTCCACCGTTTGTCAATAGACGTTCGTTTAAATGTGTGGGCCTGCACGGGAAGCTTCGCTGGCGGAGCCACTAGTGCCGTGTACGTCGCTTGCTGATCGAAGCTATGATGCTCGCGGAGACGCCGTGCGGCCACCAGTGCGAGTCCACAGACTGTGAGACTCGATCAGCTCCTGTCGGAGCAGTCGTCCGCTGGTGCTTCTCCTCTTTGCACACTGGAGACAGCCACCACCGACAGATTCATCAAGTAGCGATGCAAAACCGACATGCGGTTGCTGTCGGTTTTCCCGTAATATCTCAGGCGCTCAGGAAAGCTCACAAACGTCAAGTCTCGACAAGATCGTCCTGTGAATAAACTCAACTGGTCGAGTTTTCATGTTGAAGTTGCGCTTTGATTTTCCTCACTACACACCAGCTGAGCACGGATCCTGCAAAAGCATCTAAGCCTCATCCCACATGGAAATTGCGAAGCAACGAGTGGAAGGACTCCCTCCGGCCTCACTCTCCTCTGGAACAAGAGCGGAAACCCCAGGGTTCTGGGCGAAACGCCCGCTGATCTATATCATTCCGACCAGAAATAGGACCTGCCAGGACTTCCGGAGTTCATCAGTTCCTCACTACTGAACACTCCTTGTCGCCTTCATCATGGCCACTGCCCCTCTGAGCCCCGAAACCGAAGCCGCTATTCGGGCGTCTGCCACTGCGCTCTGCTGGAAACGCGCGGCCGATCTCCCGACGACTCTGCGTGTCACCCAAGGACGATGCAAGACACCGGCTGACATCGAGCTCTCGTATTCAGCGGTGTTTCCTCCAGCGAAGACGCCGCTTCGAGGCGTGGTACTCTTCTTACACGGCGTGAATGAGCACTCGGAGCGGTACTTCCACGTCTTCCAGGCGCTTGCCGAGATGGGCTTCGGCGCGCTCGCCTACGACTTGCGCTCGCATGGCAAGTCCCACATGGACGTGCCAGGCTTACGCGCTCACGTTGACAAGTTCCAGGAGTTTATCGACGACACCAACGCGTTCATCTCGTTTGCCAAGACCGAGATCTACCCGAAGATGCAAGCCGACGTGGCTCTTCCCCTCGTGATCATGGGCATGTCGCTCGGTACGCTGGTGAGCGTGCACACGGTGTTGAGCCTGAAGCACCCCATTGCTGGCATCGTGCTGGTCGCACCAGCCGTCAGTGTGGAGTGGACGCTGGTGCTGAAGGGCCTGTCGTACATCAGCGGTCTCCTCTCGGCTCTCAAGCCCACTGCACGGATCGTACCAGGCGTGAACGAGAAGTACGTAAGCCGGGATCCGCTTGTATCAGCCGACTACGATGCCGATCCACTCACGACGCGGGAGCAGATCACGGCTCGCATGGGAAACGAGACCATGGAGTTCATGACGAGGCTCAAGGACAACAAGGCTGTCGAAGATCCACAGAGTGCGTTCTGCAAGACGCCGATCTTGATGATGATGGGCTCCAGCGACAAGGTCACGAGCCTGCCACTCGCGCATGAGTTTTACGAGCGCATCCAGAGCACCGACAAGCACTTTGAGATCATCGAAGGCGCCTACCACGTGCTTTTCGAAGACTTTGAGCGTGCGCGCGTCATGCACCAGTTGCAGGAGTGGCTGGAGCTGCGCTTCCCAGTCGTGAAGGAGAAGAAGTGAGAGTGTTAGAACCCCCAGGGACCAGCTCAAACGTGGTGGGATAGTTTTAAAAAAGCAAATTGATTCTGTGTAAACCATGCACGTGGCGGTTTGCATCCTCAAGTGCAGCCTTGCATTCAAAGCGAGCGGTTGGAAGACGTCCTATTCCCTTGAGTCTCGATGTGAGATATCTCTTCCCGAGTTGCCCGCCTTCATCAGTCAATTGGTTCAAAGTCGGTCGGCTGAAGTGGAATCATATCCACTGTCAAAAGTGGATGTGGCTAGTGGGGCTTTCCACTGGAAGCCACTCCAGAAGTGGATGTGGATAGTGGACACCACATCTACTTTTGAACTTCAGTACAGCGGATGTGGACACAGAGAGCAGTTTGCATAATTCCAAAGTCTGTCCTAAGCGATCCTAATCATAACGGGTATCACATTTTACAAGTTTTCGATATCCTCCAAATCATTTTTACTGTATGAATTGTAAAGGTAATTGCTTTTCGTCAGTTGCTTAGATGGGAGAAAGGCGTATTTGGTCAAATATTAGAATCGAGTAAATCCAGTGAACGCTCCACCAAGAGCATCCTCATCGTCAGCAGTGCACCGGTCCGACGCGGACGGATCCAATCAGAAGTCACCAGGCGCTTCAAAGCGTATCCCTTCGATGACGGAGACTCTCTGTGTGAAGAGTCAGGTAACCACACGGATCCGACGAGCCCGAGGGGCACGAGCCGGGAAAAACCCAATAATCTCGGCTCGACCCAATAACCCACGAGCCACGAGCCCGAAAAACCCAGCTCGACCCAATAACCCATGAGCCACGAGCCAAAAAACCCGGGCT
>JAADXN010001012.1:0-12143 GCA_023337875.1 Pythium apleroticum | reverse complement strand
TTCTCGTCTGATAACGGGGCTTTCAGCAGGAACATTCACGTACAAGCGCATCATCAGCAGTGATGACAATACCGTGTTGTCAACACGCGTTCCTCAGGTCCAGCGTACAGTACGCAGTCCGTGGAAGGCTCACTGCAAGTTGAAATACGGGTCAATGCGGGCCTTGTAGGTAGCTTTCGCGTACGCTGTGGGGAGCAATTTCTGGAGAACCGCCTGGCCGAGCAACTGGATGCGTGCATTCCACGGCAGCTCATACAGCGTCTGATGCAGACGCCGCACGACCATCCACTCGCTGTTCAGTGTCACCGTTTCCAACACAGAGCAGTCGAGAGACGAATCTGTGTTGGCGTTGGCTGAGTCCGCAGCCGCGGACTCGCTCGTGTTGGCCAGGTGGGTGAGTTTCTCGTTCAGTGCCAGCAGCGAGCGCTGGATGATGGCTTCGTCCACGGGATTGTTATCCATCAACGCCAGGATCTTGGGGAACGGCCACGCCGCCGTCGGACAGTGGTGCTGCTTACGATGCCTGCTCTTGGCCATGGCCGTGAAATACGCGTCGTCGTCTTCTAGTTCCTCGAATTTCGTCTCAAACTCACGCAGAATTCCGGCCGAGGCGATCGCCGGACTGCATTTTCGCATCGAGATCGCGTACAGTGGCGTGACGTGGCGCTTGCTGGCCGTCGCCGTGAGCTTCTGGGCAGGAGTGTGGTCGAGCAGAGCGCGGATCACGTCTGCGTTGGGCGCGGGGACATTAGCCGCCATCACCAGAGACCTCAGACCTTGGCGCTCTTGGGGTTCTGCCAGCACGAACGGGCAATAGTGGAGCAGCACGCGGACGCCTTCCTCGGTTGATTTCGGACTCGTGATGGCCAAGTGGATGGGCAGCTCTCGCTTTCGGTTGCGTGCTTGGCAGGCCGCGCCGAAAAGTTCGCACAACTGACGCAGAATGGCCGCTGGGGCTCCGCTCCGGGCTGCGAGATGCAGTGGAAAGGCGTCGTTCGGCTGCATTCGAACCATGCACGCGCTGGGAGCCCACGCCAGGATGTCCTCGAGCAGCAGACTCGACGAACTGCGATGCAGCAGAGCATAGTGGAGCAGCGTCGTCTTTGTTTCTTGGAGAAGGAGGAAGTCGGAAGAGTCGCCGTCCGCATTCTCGACGGTTTGTGGATTCTGAGCGGCAAGAGTTAGCTGGAGACATCTTCGCACGAGGCTTTCAGGGATGTGGTTCGCACGGATGAGCAAATGAACCGCTTGGAGAGAGTCGTGTCTTCGCTTGGCCTGCAGGGCCTGTGGATACAAATCCATGAGCAAGTCGATCAGCCAGCACCAGCTCTTGTTGTCTTCTTCAACGGCCGGCTCGAGCTTGTTCTGAACGCGTTGTTGAGTGACTGATGCATAATGTTCGATCGCAAGATGCAGGGGTAGGTCGCCTTTGCGGTCTGCGTAGCCGCACACGTCCACACTTGGCCACGTTCGAAGCAGCACAAGCACGACCGAACGCCAGTACGCCGCCTGCTTCTCCGTGAAGAGCGACCCGACAACAAGATGAAAAACCGCAGCACCGTGGTGGTTGCGGATTTGCCAGAGCTGTTGTTCAGGGTTCCGGCTGACGAAGCTCTTATGACGGCAGATCCAACGCAGCAACTCGATCGAAACGCGATACTTCAACGCGACGTGCAGTGGCGTCTCGCCTGTGGTACTCTGCGTCTGCCACACACGGCTTTCTGGAGCTGTTCGCGTCGCGGGGACGATGAGGTGGCGTCGCTGAGACAGCAGCAGTTCGACAACTTGGACACTTGTGTGTTCTCGAAGTGCAAGATGCAGCGGTGTGCGTCCGTACGCGTCTTTCTCACGAACTGCCTCTGGAAAGCCTTTGTAGATCGCCTGGATCAAGCGAAATGGAACCTCACGGTGGTGCTGGACGACGTAATGAAGTGGCAGAGGAGCCGAGGCGTCGCTGTTGCTGCGTTGTGTGAGCTGCCGGTAGTGTCGGAGGGCCATGAGCTCAGCAAGCACGAACGATTTCTCACGCAGCGCCAGCCAAATGTTCCCCAGAAGTCGAAGCCGAACCTTCTCAATGACCGTGAACATCGCGAAACTGGCAGGCACGTACAGACGACGCTCTGCTTTCCACTGCTTGGTCGTGACACTGTCATCTCCTGCGTAGTGGGCGAAATACTGCTGCTTGGCTTTCATTTCTCGCTGGCGTTTCTTGAAAAGAAGCTTGTCGACCTTGGTACGACAATCTCCAAACTCCCACGGCGACACGGACGACGTGATTGTTGGAAACAGCGGCCGATACAGCCACACGCGACCATGGTTCTCCGAATCCACGTAGTAGTAGAAAGACGTGTCGACGTCGACGTACGCACGTAGTCGTTCGCGAATCATCGCAAAGGAGTGCATCCGCGTCAGGACGCCTCGCATGATTCTCTGGATCCGCTGGGCGGCGTCTTGGCGGGGCAACGGCTTCGTATGGCGCGAGATGTAGCTGATCATGACTACGACGCAACGCACCACCTCAGGCTCGATCCACGTCACGTCAAAGTGCGCGTACCGCCGCTTCTTCGTAGGCACGAACGATGCCCACTGCCTTCTCAGCTCTGCTTGCCGCAATCTCTCCTGCTCCGCCAGTTCCTTCGCCTCTTTCCTCTTGCGAGGGCGGTCCAGGATCGATTCTTTCCAGTCGCCGAGTGCGTCTTTAATGTCATCGATAGACATCTTCAGTGCTCGGTCCTTCGCTAACTCGATGTTGACAGCCATCGTTGCTGACGCCTGGACCATCGATATTCCCTCCCGGCGGTGGGGTTCGTCTGTCGTAGCTGCTGCCGTCTCTGCGACCTTGGCTTTGGTGGCTGTTGCTCGTTGGCGTCTCTGGAATGCGGTCCAGAACATCAAGAACTCGTCCAAACTCACGCGCTCGTCACCGCTCGAGTCCATCACTACCATCATCTGCTTGATTTGGGCATCACTGAGCTCATGCCCCAACGCGCCAGTCAGCTCATGGAGCTCATGGGCGTCCAGGTAACCGGAACTGTCCTTGTCGAACTTCCGAAACAGCGTCTCGACGTGGCGTCTCCACACGAGTTCTGCTGGCTCAGGCACGCCGCCGACAGCAGCGTCACTGGCGATCGCCTTGGTCAGAAGCTGCCCCTTCCGGATCATCTTCAGCTTTCTCGCCTTCTCTTTCGCCTCCGCCTCTTGTGCCTGTAGCAACGCCAGGGCTCGAGCTTTCTGCGCCTGTAGCTCCTCCTTGTCCTTCTCCACCTGCTCGAATGCCGTGTACCACTCGAGAAAATCGCTGAGCAGGATCTCCTGGTCGGCAATACTCGACGTCTTGACCAGAGCATTCAGCGCATTTCGATACGCGAGACCCTGCAACGAGTATTTCCCAAGCACGCCGACGAGTCGAGGCAGCATATTGGACTCGAATCGGTAGCTTGAGGCCGCAGAACCTTCTTCTTCCACTGCAACACCGTCACCACCATCGCTCTGTGCGGATGGCTGTTCAGATTTATCGGCAATCAAGCCGTCGTGGCGTCGCAGGAACTCAAGGGCGATGCGGTGGCGCTCTCGAACCATCCGGATCTGCTTCTGCTGGTCGGTCTCTTCGTCTTCCAGGTTCATTTTGGTCTTCCACCACACCATGAACTCGTCCAAACTCACTTCATCGTCACCGCTTGTGTCTAAAACGGCGAAAACCTGCTGGATGTGCTTGTCGTCAGCCTCGTTTTCGCCCGACACGGCTTCTTTGCGTCCCAGCAGCGCCACGTAGAGCCGCTTGAACTCGTCCAAGCTGATGCTGCCGCTTTCGTCCACGTCATAATGCCGGAAGATGCGCTTGATGTTTTCTTCGTTGGACACACTCGCATCGCCGCCGAAGCGCTTCATCATCATGGCCATGCGGTTCTCCAAATGCGGCGGATCCCACTGCGTCACGCCCTGCGTCTCGTGATAGTAGTACCGCTGGTCGGTCGTCTCGTCCACGAGCTCGTCCCAGCCGCCCATTTCCACCCGAGTCACGCAGTGCTCCAGCCAGTTCTCCACTGTCGCTCGATCCAATCCATCTGCGTCACCCGCATTGTTATTGCCATGACGCGCTCGAATGGCCTTAATGGCGCCTTGGACGAACTCACGACGACGGCAGTCGAATCCCAACAGCGTGAGCACGACTCGGCACTCACTCAGCGTCCACGTCCGATCTCCAGGCTTTGCGTCCGGTTCTTCCGTTGCTTTCTTCGCATCCTCGTCAGAATTGAGCTGGAGCTCGTAAAACATCGCGATGCGCTGCTTCCACTCGAGCTTGGAGCTCGGAAACATCTTGGTGAGCAGCTCCACGGCGCTCTGCTCGGTCTGCGGGTGGCTCCAGCGCTCGCTTTGCGTGGTCACGTGGCGGAAAACGGGAACTAGCGTGCGTGCCGTGAGACTCTCGACGCGTTCCCACTGATCCCACGGCGCCAGCAGCTTCGTACGGCGCTGGAACGGCGCGTTGTTGAGCCAAAAGTGCAGCATCGCGTCCCACGAGACCACCGAGGCGCCTGACGCAGCGTCGATCTCCAGCATCGTCGCTAGTAACACGCTAGAGTCCGAGCCGAGCAGGAAGCCGACGGCCACGCACAAGTCCTGGAACTCGCTCGTGTCCAGCGAGTCGGAGCGGTCGTCGTCGAACTTCTGGAAGAGCTCGCGCAGCTCCTCGGTCGAATCTCGCGCCGGCAGCTCCAGAAAGCCCTGTGCGTCCGTCGGCGCCTTCAACGCGCGCGTCTCGTCCAGCGTCACGAGGTGGTTGGCCAGTGCAGCCACGAACTGGGACGGCAGCGCCCACGCCGTCTCGCCCGTGAGCGTGTTGTAGTAGTACTTGGACGTGGGCGTGGCCTCGTCCGCGATCTCCTCCCACGCAGGCTGCGGGACGTGGTAGCTCGCGTGCTGGCTCGTCGTCGTGGGGCCCATGAGCCGCTCGTCGCGGAGCTGCTTCTCCACGTACAAGTCCTGGAGCAGCCACGTCGTGAACGCCACGCGCTGGATCTGCATGGCGTTCTCCGGATCCAGAAGCGTCAGCAGCCGCATGCGCTCGCTGTCGTCGCGCACGGGGCGTCGCATGCGTCGACAGAGCTCGTCCAGATCGCCCAGCGATACGGCTTCGCCCTGGAATTCAGGCGCCAACTCGAAGCAAACCGCCTGCGCCTCAGCGTCCAGCGCGTAGAACTCAGCTTCATACTGCGCATCGTGGTCGTTCGATGATGCGCCGACGGCGTACGAGTCAGCGCCGTCGCCGTAGGCGTTGTCGTCGTACCCGAACGACGCCATCGCGATCGAAAGCCCGCGATTTCGTGGGGGGAAATGCGCTATTTGGAGGGATTCCGAAGCGTCACTTCCGCGAGAAGTCACGGCGTCAGCATTACGACTGAGGAGACGAGACCGGCGCAACGCTTGAGATGGATACAACGACTCGTGTATGGATTCCTCCACGCGTTCTCATGGACGGCGCTGCGAGCGTCACGCAGCCATCTCGTGCACGTCTTCCATATTAGGCGTCTTTCTGGATTTCCTTCGGCGTCGTCCGCGTGGGTTAGTGAGTAAAATCACTGCCAGAACCCATGCTCGAATGGCAAATCGACGGTGAACGCAGTGCTCAATCAATCAGCAGGTCGCCAATCCCGGCCAATCCGATGCGCGATCCTGGCGCAACGCATCCACGCAACATCAGACGTTGTCTCCACCGACATGACCAGCATGTGTAACACGGCCAGATGTGAATTTTGCAATTCCGGACACCTTTACAACGCCATACAAAAATCCATACAAAATCGAGTACACCTGCCTTGTCGTCGACACGAAGCGGCACTATGTCACGAATTGCCGCACAGGGACCGTGGGTTATTTCTTTTTTCGCCACCATGGTGATGCACAAACCCGTGATTGTGGACTTAAAAAGTTTTTGGACCAATCAGACAACGACATATCCCGTTCACAATTGCACACGGCAGCATGAATCATTTGCTGCCAGTTGACCCACGCTGATGGGCGACCTGCTCTCTCGCTGTCACTTGATCTTTGTATGCGTGCTGAAACCATTGCTAACCGGGCAGTCGAGTCGACTGCGCCAGCCGCCAGACTGGCGTGGGCGTGAGTGATTGATGGAAATCTCAGGCCTATCCAAGCAAACTGGACCCGACCGGACTCCGCAATCGTCGTCCGGACCATTTCCAGAGATCCCGTCCAGCATCCAGCGCCGTCCCAACAAATCCAGCACATCGTCCACACCGTCTCCCTCGGCGCCGCGTGAACATGGCCAAGAAGAAGGCGCTGAACCTCACGGAGGACTACTTCCACTGCCCGACGCTGTCGCCGCGCGAGCACCAGTACCTCGTCCAGAAGGCGCGTGATGCCGCCAAGACGCTGGTCGAAAGCGCCCGCAGCGCCCACGGGCCAGTCGTCTGGACGGAGGCCGGCACGCACAAGGGCGTGCAGATGTTTAAGGGCGCGCCGCGGCACCCGGAGGCCGCGTCCCAGGAAGGCCAGTACGTGTGCGGCGCCGTGACGATCCAGGCCACGATCGAGGAGGTCGCCGAGTACATGGACCTGAGCACGACGGCCAAGGTGAAGGAGTTCGTGGCGCACCAGGACGACCTGCTGGACGGCGTCGTGCTGTACACGCTCGTGGCGCCGCGCGAAGAGAACCAGTTCCTGCACCAGATCACGGTCAAGTGGACGGCCGGCAACATCCCGTCGCCCGTGATCCGCGACCGCGACTTCCTCACGCTCGAGTGCCAGGACGTGTTCACGGACACGAGCGGCCGCCGCGGCTGGGTGCGCTCCTACCACTCGGTCAAGCTGCCGTGCTGCCCGGACCTCCAGAGCGAGCTGGGCTTCGTGCGCGGCAGCTTCTACCACACGGGCTACGTGTTCGTCGAGTCCGAGAAGCCCGGCTTCCTGGACTGCATCCACACCTTCCAGATCAACCTCAAGGGCAACATCGTCCTGCCGTCGGCCGTGTACTACATGGCCATGAAGCGCCGTATCGGCGCCGTGGGCGAGATCGAGAAGGCGCTGCAGGAGCGGCGCCTGGGCAAGCAGGCCTTCCTCAGCGACCTCGAGCTCGTGCCCAAGAGCGCGCGCGTGCGGTGCCACGTGTGCGCCGCCAAGTTCGGCGTGCTCACGCGCAAGTCGCGGTGCCGCAAGTGTGGCGAGGTCGTGTGCCACGAGTGCTCGCAGGTCTGGAGCATCCGCCTGCCCAAGGTCGGGCCCAAGCGAGTGCGCGTGTGTGCGCGCTGCTACGTGTCGGAGGGCCCCATCGAAGGCACGGAGCTGGACAACATCTCGCTGTCCAGCGACCGCCACTCGGCGTCCATGGGCTCGGACCACCCGCACCAGTACCAGCAGCAGGCGCCAGCGTCAGCGCCTGCACCGCGTCGCGAGCCCCAGCCCGTGATGCGCAGTGAGGAACAGGAACGGTACCAGCGCCACCACGCCCATAGTGAGAGTCGCAGCCGCCTCGTCGCGAGGGCAGCTACTCGCACGAGGACCCACGAGGCAGCCGCCACCACGGATCCGACCCGTACGGCCGCAGCTACAGTCGCGAGTCGGAATACGACCACCGTCCGACGCAGGGAGGCCGCCCGTCGGCGTTCGGTCCTGGCGGCCCGCCGCGTTACGACCGGTACTACGACGAGAGCGAGCAGGATACGAGGTACTCGTTCAACCACCCAGACGACTACCACAACCGCGTCGGTCCGCCCTCTCGAGACTCGCGACACCGCAGTGAGTACGGCTACGAAGACCCTCGCAGCCGCGGCTTCCAGCACTACCCGCCACGCCACCAGACGCCGCCACACAGCGGTGGGTACCCATCGGACCCTCGTCGCAAGGCTGGTTACGGCCCACGCGCGACGGACGAGACGGGCTCGTCGTCCTCCAGCTCGCGCCACAGCGGCAACCAGTTCTCGCTCACGGCGCACGCTCTCGAGCAGCACACTCGCATGCAGCAGAGCCGCGACTCGCAAGGGTACCGCCCATCAGGTTACGGGCCTCGTGAGGCGCCGTCGCCGCCACCGCCACCGCCGCACCAACGGCAGTACTACGACGACCACCAAGCGTACCCTGCCCCGCCCCCACCGCAGCCCCCTCAGCATTTCTACCGTGAGGGTGTGTACGCGCGTGACCCACCGGCGTATTCGTCACCCGACGACCGCCGCTCTAGACACAGAGGACCTCAAGAGGAAGGGTCCTACGGCCGTGCCAGCTACGTCAGCGACGGCCGTCCACCAGCATTTACGAGCCCCAACCAGCCGATCGAGCCATTGCGACCGCCGCCGCAGTCTCCAAGCGAGCCGCTGCAGCGTGAGCCACTGGACACGAGAGAGACCCAGTGGCCGCCAGTGGTGAGACCGAGTGCCAGCTTGAAAGACGACTCGCAGAGTGCCACGTCGTCCGTCAGCCACAACGACGCCGAGGCTGTGCTTGTGAGCACGCTCGCAGAGAACGCCACGCGCATCATGAAGAAGCAGGACGAGATCTTGCAGCAGCTTGAGGAGCACCGACGCAGTTTCCTGACGGACAACGAAGACGACGAGGAAGACGACGACCAGGAGTACGGAGTCGACGACCTCAGCATGGCGCCGCCTGCGCTTGTGGAGAAGTTTGGCATGCTGATGCGTCCCAGCGTCGGCGACCGTCCGACGATGGACAACTACTCGGTGAGCTCGGTTCGAGAGCCGCAGCTGAGCTTCACGGAGACCGTGGACATCGACATCACTCGCGAGGAGCCAGAAGCTGAAGCCAGCGAGGCCGCTCGCGTCCAGCAGCCAGTTTCCACTGGCGCGCCGAGTGTGAGCAGCGTGGACACGAAGCAGCACAGTGAAGAGACGACGCTGTCGGTCGTGCAACTCTACCAGAAGATCCTGGAGCTCACCAAGCAGCAGCACGCGCTCGAGTCGAACCCGCAGGCGACGGCAGCGGAGAAGGACGCTGTGTCGGAAGGCCTGCGCGACCTGTACAAGAAGCTGGACGCTGTGTCTGGAGAGCCTGCGGTGGCCTTTTAATCGTGGACGTAGTTAGAACAAACGATACTGAAGTAAAAGTGCAAAGGTGATTTTGGAAAACTGGCGTAAGACGACATCACTCGGACTCAGGAGTTGCCTACTTGGGTGGAGACGCCATTTAGTTGCTGGTAAAGCGTACGTAGCTTCTGGGCCACGGCGTCTTTCTCGCTCGGGTCGGCCTCCGGAGTCATGTCCAGCGCATGCTGCTGCTTGGTGAGCTCCAGGATCTTCTGGTAGAGCTCCACAAGTGAGACCGTGGTCTCCTCTTTCGGCTCCTGGGGCGTGGGCGACTCCGGTTTGTCAGCCACGCTCGGTTGACGCTCGGTGGAACTGGAGCCGATGGAGAAGCAGAAGCTCTCGACAGTGTCCCGCGGAGCTTCTGGCTTGAGCAGCGTGCTGAAGTCGTCGGCGATCGCGCGGCTCACAGGTGAGTAGAGCTCTTTCAGGTCAAAGTCCGACTTGTCGTCGCTACCGGCTTCTTCCACTGGCTCTGGGACTTGGTTTTCCTGGTCAGAGCTAAACGAAAGCCCAAACGCCGTCTCCACAGGAGGAGCTGTTTGAAGTAGATGAACAGACATTGCGCCTGAGGATTGAACGCGTGGGCGCCGGCCGTTCACGAAGCCTTCAGTGGCCGCGGTTCCGTCCGCACGGTCGTAGTAGTAGCCGTTTGGCTCGGCCCGCGTCTTCACTGGCCCTGTGTAGGAGAAGCTGCGAGGGTAAACACCGTGGGAAGGCGCCGTCTTTGCGTGGAGCAACGCGTGCTGGTCCAGCATCCTCGCCGACAGCACGAGGCCGTCCTCGTCACCGTCGTAATCCGACGCCGACGACGTCGTGTCGTGAGAAAACTGCGTGATGGTGAGCTTGTCACGCGGCTGGAGCCGCGTGTAGGACCTTTGAAGATAGGAGCCTGGCACCATCCGCTGGCCACGCTCTTCCACGTACACTGGGATGCCTCGTGCGGGAGAGAGTTGGCTTTGTGCGGAAGCAGGAGGCGACGAAACGGCCTCGCCGTACTCGTAGGCATACTCGGCGTCTCCATCGTGGAGCGTCAGGTACGAGTCCCCTCCGTCCGACAGCTCACGACGAGAGAACGGCACGCCCAGCATCGTCTCCGCCGTGCGTGTGTGTGGCGTGGTGGGACCTGGACGCCCCGCGTTACGAGTGGACTGCGGCAGCGGGGTCTGGCTCTCGAGGTTCGTGAGCACGAGCGACTGGCGCTCACTGGAGAGCGAGATGGCCTCGAGTCGGTCGTGGACACTGGTCGCGCAGTCCGGGGACGAGGCCGCGCAGCACTTGAGACACACGCGCACTTTCATCACGCCGACCTTGGGGTTGCTGATCTCCCAGTGCTGCGTGCAGTGGTGGCACACCACTTCGCCGCACTTGCGGCACCGCGTCTTGCGAGTGAGCACGCCGAACTTGACGAGACACACGTCGCACCGCACGCGGTGGCTCTTGGGCACGAGCTCGAGGTCGCTGAGAAAGGGCTGCTTGCCCAGACGCCGCTCGTGGAGCAGCTTGTTGAGGTCGGCGACGGCGCCAATGCGGCGCTTCATGGCGATGAAATGCAGTGACGATGGCAGGAATAGGTTGCCCTTCAAGTTGACCTGGCAGCTGAACACACAGTCGAGCACGCCGGGCTTCGCGGACTCGACGAACACGTAGCCCGTGTGGTAGAAGCTGCCACGCACGAAGCCCAACTCCTTCTGGAGATCGGGGCAGCACGCGAGCTTCACGGAGTGGTACGACCGCACCCATCCGCGGCGTCCGCTTGGGTCCACGAACGCGTCCTGGCACTCGAGCGTGAGGAAGTCGCGGTCCTTGATGAGCACGGACGGCATGTTCATGACGAACCACTTGACTGTGATCTGGTGGAGGAACTGGTTCTCCTCGCGCGGCTCGGCCAGCGTGTACAGCACGACGTGGTCTCCTGCGTGGCCGCGAAGGCCTTGGCCTTGGCCGTCGTGGAAAAGTCGAAGAACTCGGCGACCTCTTCGATCGACGCCGTGACCGTCGTCGCGCCACACGCGTAGTTGACCTGCTCGCCGGAGGCCGCGGCGGCCGCGTGGCGCGCTTCGCCCTTGTACATGCGAACGCCCTTATGGAACCCGGCTTCGAACCAGCGGATGGGGCCGTGCGAGCCGCTGCGCGTGCTTTCTACGAGCGCCTTGGCCGAGTCGCGCGCCTTCTGGATGAGATACTGGCGCTCCCGCTTCGAGAGCTGCGGACAGTGGAAAAAGTCCGGCGGAACATTCACGGGCTTGGGCATAATGGGGTGGGAGCTGCTCCGATTCAGCGGCTTCGTCGCGAGGGCGTGTGTGTGGCTCGAGGAGCAAGTACGCGAGTGGCGAGATGATGGCGGCAGCGGCGGCCGCAGCGACTTGCGGAGCGGAGACCGCCGACGACGCGTCCGTCGACCGGTCACGGACGCGCGGGCGGCTGAGCCGGAGGCTCTGCCCATCCATCCATCCCGACAGTCGCCATACAGAACACGCTACACTATCGGATCGCCGCCTCGTCATTCCCGTGGGCGCCGGAGGGACCGCGCCATCATGGGGAGGGATCTTGGTCTCACTTTGTGGACCGAGTCTGGCGTGGCGCCGTTCGCATCTCGAACAAAGCCGGGCCTGGCCGAAGAGCTCCGAGTCGGTTTTCTTCCGAGTTCTCAGAAGAGTCAGAAATGAATCAGTCTGAGGAGAGCCCCCCTTGGAGCGCGGTGCGCCTGGTGGAGGGCGACGGCTCTCTTCCTGGACACAATGCTTGCGTCGGAGTCATGCGAGCGCATGCTCATCCACATCGCACTCTGCAACGTGAGTCGGCGGTGGCATTTGCAGTGGCGAAACCACCGTGAAACCATGGCTGCAGGGGCAGCCACGCAATGACTCCGTCGGGCTTCGCCACACGGTCTTCTTTCCATCCGAAGGCTACGACCCTGGCCTGTTGGCGACGCCATTGACGCCAGACAACGCGTCGCCGTGTTCGTTTTGTCGTATCGAAGGTCGCCACCGAATGGCACCGCCGGCTTCTCCAGCTTGGACAGAGTCGAAGCTCCAGCGTTCGGCTCAACAAGAACTCTTCATAGCGGCGTGGGCGGCCGTATTTTAATAC
>JAADXN010001011.1:0-12145 GCA_023337875.1 Pythium apleroticum | reverse complement strand
CACACCACCTCCGTCAGAGACACGAGATCCGTCGTTCTCCTGTCCTCCATCCCAAGACACGGTTGAGATGCGTTACGACACCAACGCTCCTCTCGACCGATCAACGTCCATGGCTGCTTGACCACGTCAGTTTCCATGTTGATTAGCTGCATGTTCCTTTTCCCTCTTCTTTAGCTGTTAGAGTACATTACTTGCGCTCAATGGACTCCACTTTCCACCACCTAAATATGCGGGGGCTAAAGACAGGCATGTTAATCGGTTCGAGTGGTTCCAAACCGGTTCCCCGAACTTCAAGCCGGTTACAAACCGACTGTGAAGTCGACTTGACCGACTGAAGTCGACTCGGAGTCGACTCATCCCGCAATGAGTGGCGACAGTGTTCTATTTTTTTACTTGCCATGCATTTTTGCATCTCATTTGAAAGGGATTACTTTCCGTGTCGAAAAGAGGCCAAAAATTGATTCGGAATTGATGCGATTTGAAGGGTTACAACCTTACTAGTAGTCCGAATTTGATAATGCGCATAGTGGAGCTTCGCGATCCCAAAGTTCCACGTCAGAGTCAACAGCACTGGACATAGGCCTGATAATCGAGATCAATGACCACAGGCAGCCTGGCCCCCGTGCCGGTAGTCCACGAGCAAGCCAGCTGCCGCAGCCACAACAACGAAAGACCAGCTCGCCCCTGACCGACTAGCACGGCACTACGATCTCATGCAGGCTTCCTATCATCTGGCTGACGTCACCGGTTGCCAGACTGTTCCTACGATGGAGCGCTCTGAAGTGTCAAATATCATGGACCCGGAGCGCCACGTCACTCCGACGCATTCCGGGCCGCACTCAGGTGCACGTGAGGCGGCATCGATTGCCAATGATTCGCGTCCTTCTGCCGATGGTCGGAAGTCCAAGGTGTTCAAGTTCTTCTCGGCTGTTTCCAAGCGCAGACATGATGGTACATCGACCGCGGCTTGGGCCTGCAACTTGTGCTCCAACGACACGACGTGGAAGGATCCACCAAACACGACTAATCTGTGGAGTCATCTCGCCAAGAAACACAAGACCGAACACGACGTTCTCCGCTTCGGGAGCTTGCAGGATCCCGCGACCACGAACGTCTCGCCTTCGCCGAGCTTCACGCCGGCGAAAGCCGCTCAGGCAACAGAGGCTCTTCTTGCTTGGATTGTCGAGGACTCCCACGCCTTTTCGATTGTCTCACAAGAGCGTTTTCGCGAGTTTTGCGCAATACTTCAACCAGGATATACCGTTCCGTGCCGTCAAACTGTGCGCAACAAGATCGAAACAACCTGGGAGAACGCCAAGAAGCAAGTTAGCAAGACCATCAAGGACGAGCTGGCTACAAGTGGCCGCCAGGCATCTCTGACCACTGATCTATGGACCTCGTACGCTCGTCGGGGCTATATGGCTACAACGATCCACTACATCAATGACGACTGGTATCTGCGGTCCGCGGTGATCGGGTTCAAGCGAGTGGTGTATCCCCACACTGGCCATCGGCTTGGAAAAGCGCTACTTGAGGCGACGGACGAGTTGGATCCTGATATTGCCGCGCACATTTGTGCCATCACTGCGGACAACGCAAGCAACAACTCCATCATGGTCAACAGTTTCAACACGAGTCGCAGATATCAAGCCGGTCATGACACGAATCTCCGATCGACGCCTTTCACTTCGGCTCACGACGTCGCCTACATTCGTTGCTTCGCTCACGTGGCTCAGCTCGCAGTTCGTGCAGGCATCGCAAAGTGCGACGACGTCAATTTAGCCCTCGGTGGCCTCCGAGAAGTCGTGCGGAAGCTGTCTGAGTCGCCGAAGCTCTTTCAAAAGTACGAGGATGCCTGCAAGTCATTGACCCCCCCTGTGGCGGCGACGAAGTTCAAACTCGATGTCGACACACGCTGGGACTCGACGTACGATATGGTCAGCCATCTTCTCAAGTCCAAGCCTCGTGTGGACGACCTGCTGTACAGAATCACTCAAGGCTACTCGGGTTACAATGACCTGTCGATTGACACAGCGCTCGCCATGAAAATCAGTGAGAGCGAGTGGGATTCCGTACGACTCTTCTACACCTTTCTCAAGCCCTTCAAGGAAGCTACCGTTCTCTCTTCAGGAAGCGCGTACACGACCATGGGATCCGTGGCCGCGACCTACAAGGCTCTACTGTTCCACGCTGACGCACACATCACCAAGGCGAAAACGAGGCTGGCGCGTTTGGAGTCGCAGCTGCCGCCGACCGTGGAGTCACGCCAACCTGCAGCAACATCGTCGCAATCTCGTGTAGTCCCCCTCAACCCGACTTCAGCATCGGAGTTGAGTGCAGCGCGGCGGAACATTGTGTTTTTCGAGGCCGTTCACGCCAAACTCAAGGCGTATGAAGACGTGGCTGAAACGCGCATTGCTATCATTGCTGCGGGGCTAGATCCTCGTTACAAAGCTTTGAATCCTCGCCTCGAAAGTATTCTCGTCGACGAGTTCAAGCAGCACTACGAGTCTCGTTTTGTCGCACAACGTCGGACCACGCCGATGCTGTTTTCACCTCCAAGCAAGCCAAATGCTCTGACCGGTCTCATCGTTCAAGCCTCGGGCGTTCCAAGAGTGAGCTCTTCGTACCGGACAATCGAAGATGAAGTTCGTGCCTGGATTGGCGCGGAAGGCGTGTCCGTCAGCAAGTCTGCGTTTGAGATTCTCCCATGGTGGCGCGCCAACGAGAGTAGATTTGCGCGCCTTGGGATGATGGCGAAAGACTTCCTCGCGATTCCTGCGACTTCTGTCTCCAGTGAGTCCGCGTTCTCGCGTGCGGGTGCCAATGTGGATAAGAAGCGATCAAGGCTCGGAGACCTCGCAGTTCGACAGCTCTCAGAGCTTCAATCTTTCCTCGTATTTAACCAAGGGGCAGCCAAGGCCGCTGAAGTTGCTTCCGAGCGATTTAGAGCTCTCGAAAGACGTCACAAGCTCGAATGCGTCCTCGAAGATGACGAAGATGCCCAAGAAGACTAAGGAGATGACGACAGCGCGTTGGACAGTGAAAAAGAGCTAGCTATTTGATAATTTATGTTTTCATGGTTTATAAGAACCACTTGGCTGCTGTGGACTGCAACGACCCGCAGGACGCGTCAGTCGTCATGCTGCAGGGTCACGTGCGTGCGCAGTCGACGCTAATATCGCTGGCACGAGCGGCTGGCGGACGAACAGAGATGACGACCGAGTGCGACTGCCTCCTTCGGTTTCTGCTATGCGACCGCGAGCACGTGACCAAGCACGGCACGGGCGCGGTAGTACCACGAGAGCCTACTGAGACCAGAGATTCCGTCGTTAGAGTAGCAGCAGCACATGGACAACACAAGGGCAGCTGTGGCGAATCGTGCGTGTGTCTGGGGCGCCAGCGGAGGCTGCCGCAGCTCGAACGGCGAAGACGTGTGTCGAAGAACTGGTGACTCGGCGCCGAGCGCGGCTGCGAACGCCGCGGAGACTGTCGCCAGTTGTGACCACTGCAGGGGGCGGCGTGACCAAGAAGTAGCCTGTACTAAATCGAGGAGGACGACCGGCAAAGGACGACGAGGGCGACGCGTCCCTGGACGACTGGATCAGTCTTTGGTCACCGAGTTACTTCTGACGACGCCGTCTTCGTGGGTGTCAGTCTCATCGACCTGCTACGGGTGTCGCCGTCCAATGCAGACGACGACACGCTGCTGATGCAGCGCACCTAGCATCACGGCAGCAGCAACAACAGCAGCGCATGTAGTCGGGCAGCCTCAACTTGAGGTGCATTGACCACACGCATTGCTTGTCAAGCAATGACTAGAAAACTCTATGGTCTGTTAAGTCTGTTAAGAACGTTGGTGGAGTCGACTCCGAGTCGACTTCTCTCGACTCGGTTCGTCGTTCCCAAGTAAACCGAACCGAACCGGTGAAACCGACTCTAAACCGACTTGACGAAAGTTGTTGACATGCCTGGCTAAAGAACGCGGACCAAATCTGCCAAATTGGGGACCGAATCCAAACTCGACGAAACCTACTTAGATAACAGCAACTATGACGTGCATCCAAGGCTAAGCGTCTGCTTCAAGAATCCAGAAGATCACGTTATTTCAGTGTCCATCTCTGTACAGTTCGGTGTCAGTAGATGGCTTGGGGCATTCTTTCCATTTTGCTTGTCGCTCGTGTTGGTTCCAGCGTCGGTTCTGTGCCCCCTTGAGTCGGCACGCCTTACTTAGAGCGCCTCGCAGCCAATCCACACAGGACGCACGCAGTCCTGGCAAGTTCTAAAACGAAAAGCTGCGCCGCGCAGCCATTTTCTTTGTCTGGACATGGGTTTCAAAACGCCTCTACTCGTCGGCTGGCGGCTTCTCACGTTGCGTGGTGCGAAATAGGTTTCTAGCGTATTGCAGAAAGCTCCTGCCTGCCCAGATCCTAGTTCTTGTCCTGATCCTAGTCCTCGGTCCTAATGCAGAGGCAAAGCCTGGAGACGTGCGCGCGTGGGTTTCAAAAAGTCCCCCTCGCTTTGCTTTGCGGCGTTGCGGGAAAAAAGTTTCGAGCGTTGTGAGCAAAATGGACGAGCGAGGGCTCGCGTCCTGGTCTCTGTTTCCTAATAGGCCGTGGTCCTAGTCCTGCAGCCGGCCACCGGGACACAACCCTGTACCCACTCTCCAGAAATGGAGGTAAACTCGTTTTCCACCAATCACCGCCGAGCGTGGACAGAACTTCCTCAGGCGGCGGTCCGCCACAGTCTCGCTCCCCTCTGCCCAGATCTCGCCCGCTTCTGCCGGGTGTCCGAGGCTTTACTTGTTTCTCTGTCCGTAGCTTAGCGGGACGATCTTGACTCCCAAACGCAGCAAAAGAAGCCCTCCCGACGACACGCCCTCCACCGCAAGCCGCCTCCGTCACGACGCTAGCAATGGCGGCCATGAACTCGTCGCCGGCGTGCTCGGGCGTCTTCTTCCGCCTCCACTGCCGCCACCAGAAGCTCTTCGACAGCGAGTACAAGCGGTGCGTCTCCACCAGATCTAAGCGCACGCGCGTCATCTCCCGATGTTGTTACGGTCTCACTTAAGCTCACGTGTCTGTGGTTCTTTGACAACAGGAGCAATCGCAACCGCGGCACCAAGGTTAGTCGTCGGCTTGTGCGGGGGCTTCGCACCCACTTGCCTGTGAACTGTTCACTAACAGCATGTGTCCACTTGGGATTGTCTCTTTTCTCATGTTTCAGATCCTTCGGTACGCTGCTAAGCTCTGCCTTTCTTTCATTTTTTCCCCTCTGACGTCGCATCTTGCATGTCCACATTAGCTGTTTCCCACACTGTTGCCCAGGCCACGTGGAGCGCAGCTACTGCGGCTCGTCGCTGGAGCTCGCCATCGAACTCCACCAGCCACTGGTCGTGGATCCGCAGACGCTCTTTGTGTTCGCACGCTTTGAGACCGTCGACCTCGAGGACGCGCCCGTCATGGGCCAGCGCTACTCGCTCGAGCGCCTTCTGACGATGAGCAAAAACGAAGCCAATCCGGACGCGCCGTGGACGCAAGGCGTCCTCCAGACCAGCTCTTCCAATAGAAGTGCCTCGCCCGTGTTTGTCTTGAACGGCCACACCTCCTCCAAGTGGTATTACCACTGGGAAAGTGGCGCCAACAAGGCGCGCCGCCTCACTAAGCACGTGCTCAAGGCGTACGTCATGTACCGCCGTCCTCAGAGCGGCATGCGGGATGATCTCGTGCAGGTTCTTTGCACGGTGAGCTCACCGCCGTTCACATTGGTCTCGTATCGCCGTGCCTGGGAAGGTCTTGAAGGCGTACCCGACGGGATGGGCAGAAATTCGCCGTTAGAAGCCGACGGCCGCACCCACGCGTATGATCTACACCGCATTGTTCGCGGCCAGATCTCGCAGGCGTTCCAGAACTACCAGAACTCGCCCGACCGCGACGGCAAGCCAACTCGTCCAGCACGAGATGAGTTGTCGGAGGATGGCGAGTTTGTTCCAGAGGAGCCACATCAGTGGATCTGGGAGCGCAACCACGCGGCGACGCTGCGTCCGGTCAAGGATCTCGCAGTGATATACCACTTTGTATCGCGTACTCCCATGGCATTCGCGATGCAGTCATCGCGTGTGCGCGAGCACATGTACGCCGCTCTTCAGGAATATTGGACGATGCGAGACCCAGATTCGGACGAGATCCTCCAGCCCGGAAGGCTGCTTTCATTGCTCTTTCCTCGGGGAGAAACGTCGCTGTCGACGACGCCATTTAAATCCACAACTGCATCTCCTGCGAAGCCAGCATCAAGATCTGAACTCAGTCGAAGTGCGAGCTCTACAGCGCCAATGAGCCAGCAAGTGGAGAAGCTTCTAGTGATCGTGGCCAAACTGGCGATCTGGATGCTGTCCAGTGAAAACGTCCGACTCTTCCAGAAGGCGTTTGCTTCGTTTGCGAACCATTTACTGCACAAGGAACGCCTTCGCGACGCGTATCTTTGCTTTGTCGGACTCCTGTGCCAGCGGCTCGAGGTATTTTGGACCGAAGAAGTCACCGCATCGGCTACTGGTGGCTCTCCGTCGTCAGCCAGCAACGCGCTGCGGATGCTAAGCGAGCACATTCTCTCTCAGTCGCACGTATCGCCTGACTTCCTGTATATGTGGCCCGATTTACGTGATATTCTCGAGTCACCGACCTCGCTTTTGTGGGAAAGCTTCATCGCCCAGGTCCGCGAGACGTTTGTGGTGAGTGCTAGTCAGCTGGACGAATTGTTTTCTTGCTGTTCGACGAAAGTGCTAATATTGTGACTGAACGAACCAGCGGAAGCAGCTCAAAGGGCCAAGTTCTATCAGCCACGAGGCCTCCAGTGGGCTCAATGGCTGCTGGCGCCTGGGCGCAGTGACGGCCAACGAAAGCCTGGACGACTCTTCGATTAGCGCGACGCTTCTAGCCATGGCGCACCTGCAACAAGTCTCACTTCGTGTTGTCAGAGATGCAACGCTACAGGTATGCAGCTGTTTCTGTTCGATTTGGTGGTCGTTTAAGCTCATCAAATCCGTTTTCGGTGTAGATCCGTGGTGGGAAATCCCTACTGGCAGACGACCAGGCCTGGATGGCGTTGGTTTGCGATGACAAGCCTCGCACGGCTAGCATTCTGCCGCTTGGGCTGAGCACACTCGTTGGATTCCAGGTCCGTGGTATCGACTACGTCGGCTCGATGAACGAGAAGCGAAGCCGCGTCCAGCTCGAATTGTACTGGTGGCCGTGCGGTGCGAATCCTGCTAGAAGACAACCAGCCACACGCGTCGTGCTTACGCTCAAGCTCAACACGCCTCCGACGTCGCTCCACCTCACGCTGGAGATGCACCACGCGGACTTGTCGACGGCAGATCTGCAGGAGCTTGTGCGAGTCGAACTGGGCTCCGCAAAAGAGCGGCTCGGACTGCGTGTCGAATGGACCCACGCGTGGAGAGCTACAGCGCACTTCGTCTACGCAGAAGATTGAAGTGCCACCGTAGCGGAGACCGACTACAATTTGAAGTGTCGATACGAAACCCAGGTATGTCGATCCCCTAAAGCACATCAACACCAAAACTGTTCAGATAGATCACTCGCGGATTTGATGGCTCTGGCCTGGCGCTGCCACGGCGGCCGCGATCTCGTGAGCAACACGCGGGTCAGGCGTGGCGTCCATAGACAAGCAGTGTTGAAGTGCCCGACACGCAACTGGCGTGATGCCCATCTCCGTCCCCCCAATCTCCAGATCTTTTCGCCACGGTGGCAAGGCGACAGGCCGTGTCTTCTCAACTGCGCCATACAAAAATGCTGTGAATACACTGATCCTGAACCGGATCGATCATCGTACATGTCGATCGCGTTCGTTTACGGGGTCCATTTCGTTGAGGTCCGGAAAATTTCGATGAAACACAACCGCCCCGCATACTCTCTTTTGTTGACGACGTGGCTGGAAAAGGTCAGAATTATACAGTGCCGTGTAAGGAACTGACCCTTGTCTTCCGTAACGTGACGACGCATTCACGCAGTGGAGGTTGCGTATCGTGGCTAAGGCGCTCGGGGCTGTCGCGGGGGCTCCGCATGGACGAAGATGGCGAGGCCGAACTGCCTATATGATGCATACGTCAAACGAAAACTCAGCTCAGGCAACGGATTTAAAAGCCATTCGCTGCTTCCGCATGACACGGCCTTTGACTTGACGGAGCAACAACAATCAGATCTTTCGTCTCCAGTCTTGCCATTCCGAAATCTTCCGCGTGCCTTGGTCTCACCTGCTGGAGTATCGGCCATGGAATCGCAGTGCCAGTACCCGAGCCGACGCTGCTACAACACTCGCTCTGTGAAAATCTCGGGCGAACTCCACCGCTTCTGCATCTTCCATCGCTGGCGAGCAAACGCCGCGCAGCGCCGGTGGACGCTCAAGCGCCAACGGGAGGGCGAGTCGTCCGTATCAGATTCGGCGTGTAGCCCGCAAGCTGCTCCAGCCAAGCGCCGACGGTCTCAGAAGCAGCCCAAGCTGGCCCCAAAGCCGACGTCCAAGGAACGCAGCAAGTCTTCAATCTGTAAGCCAGCGCCACTAACTCCCTCTTCGCCAGTGGTCAAGTGGGAGACCAGCCTTGATCTCCAGATGAGCGATGAAGACATCGTGATTCTCCAGAGCATTCTGCTTGACGCAGACGACGAGCAGCCGTGGGACCAGTCGGGTTTTCGCGCTATCCAAGTTATGCCTTGGTGGGAGGCTGATTTCCATCCTATTTCTACGACGAGCGGCTCTCGCGGATTCACTGTGTGAGATCCGGTTCGACATCTTCGTCTGTGAGTGCGTCGAAATATCGACTGAATATCAGACAGCATTTTGCTCAAAGTGATAAATCTCTCGTTGGCCTTTGCGTAGTGTGATGTCTGTGAATGCAGCCGAAGAGCTAGACGTTAGGCTGGGCTCTTTACTCGCACTTGCCAGCGTGGCACATGTACTGTACACTGTAGCTCTGGACTTTCCTTGTTGGCCCGCGAGTTCCAAGTTACTGATTTGGTTCTGCTCGAGGGCCTCGAGAGGCAGTACGTAGCAGCCCACGCCGTCAGCGAAACATTTGCATGCAAGTCATCGAATATCTCAGCCTGCACTTTGAGGTCCTGCTCTTCGAACAACCCATTCGACTGAGGAACTCAGCCACTGCTCGTGGACCCCTCCAAGGTCAGGCACGTTCAACAAAGCCCACGTCGAGTGCATAGATCGCTCAATGCGATGGCAGATCCGCAACCAAACCGACTGCGCAGCCATTGCGCTTTACAGTTCGCCAACGAAAGCGTTGATGACAAGAGGGTGGGCGGTGGGTTGTTGTATTATTTTGTGCAGGACGTTATTTGCTTAATCTCCAAGGGATGAGTCAAAGCTGCATCTATGCACGGAGGAATCAACTTTGGACTGTCCGTGCTTGCACAACGCCAGGCGCCAGTCGCGCAACTTGGATGAGTTGAGAATGGACGTGGATGACCGTCTGAGTCTGACTCCACAAATGTCCTCCCAAGGACTAGAATTTCTCGCTCAACTCGGGCACTCGGCTACGCAGCTCACGCAGTCGGCCACCAAGACGCGATTTCAGGAATCAGCCGGTCGAGGCCACTGGATTGTAGGCGCACACACGCACCTGCGGTCGCCGGGAGAGTTGTTGAGACACTTGAGCCTCCACTGACTCCGTGGTACTGTACGCCATCCACGATGAGAGCCTGCCACAGTCCGGCGGCGACTGACGGTGAGCTCATTTACTAATTCACTCCTCATACAGCACACCAACAGATCGGCTCGCGACTACGAATATATTCGGCGATAGACTCGGCAATGGACGACACCCTGTGCAAGTACCCAAGCCGCAACTGTCAGAACCCACGGTCTCTGAAGATCAGCGGCGAGCTCCACCGGTTCTGTATCACACACCGCAGGAAGGCGAATGCTGCCCAGCGTCGATGGACTCTAAAGCGGCGAGCTGGTGACGGCGATGGCGAGAACCAAGTCCACGGCAACCGCAAGCGCGTGCGTGAAGACTCGGAGACCGGATCGTCCGACGAAGAGGGAAGCATTGCGCTACTGAAGGTACCGCGAGTGGAGACCCGGCCATACTATTCTTTGCCCGAGCTGCACGCTGAGACTGTCGATGCGGAAGGAGATGGCTCGCAAGCGCCGCTGCTGAGCGACGACGACTTCACACAGCTCTGCGCTTTATTTCTTGACGCGGACGAGACCCGTATCATACCAGACATGAACGTGACGGCTCCAGTATCTGCGGACTGCTGGTGGGATCCACGCCACGCAGGGTTTCACTTGCAGCAGGCAGCGGTCTCACCTACAGAGTGGCAATTCTAAATAAATGCATTAACTTACAGACCGTAGAGACAGATTCGTTCGATTTGTGCTGTGCACGGCAGACGAAAAGTGCGATGTTCACCAAAGTATTAAGGACTTAGTACTGCTTGCGGGGACGCAAATGTTTTGAGATGAAACACGGCCAAACCAAAGTTGTACGGGTGAGTGTTGCTGCATGCACAACGCTCTAGTCTATCCAGAGCAGCTTCAGTAGCTGGAATCGTGGAAGTGTTAGCCCAGTGGGCTTGCCCACAACAGCAATTTAGGTCATGGTCTCCGACTGATTACAGTATGGATCTGCTGAGGACGGTACAATGGACTCTCTTTTCTTTTGCGCACGTGTGTCGCTGTGGTCCACAGCCTGTGGATGCACAGCCAAAGGAGTGCCGCTGCTCCTGTCTGATGTGTTCCTTGGTCAGTTGGAAGTGAACTAAGTTGTGGCTCTCGACGTCCATAACCTTCGAGAGTTGATCCGGGCGTACACCTGATTGGCAGTGAATCAGTCAGACGGATCTCATTCAAGACACATCTATCCTCTCATATTTGATGCGGACGTCCGTCATTTTTGCCCAGTTTCGGTGGATTGGAGCCACACGTCGGTGGACACGAGACACAATCCGTGCTTTGCCATCGCACCACGGAAGCACACAGGCGAAGTACTCAGTCGAATTAGTAAGTCTTGTATTCATGCTCATTTCCTATCGAGCGCAATTGTTGTAGTTTGCTCTCTGAGCGCCATCCTGCGATCATCAGCCACCCAGGACCGCCATTCCACACTTGCCAACTTTGAGGAAGACGTCGCTCTCTTTATGTCAACTTCCATTTCGTCCAGAGATCGCACTTGGCTGCAGAATCTTCCCACTCGCTACAGCAGCGGCTTCGACCAGCGCCCTCAACTTGGTCGGTTGCTCGTCGAAGTCGCCATTGTCTCCATCCCCAACAGTGGCGCTTGCTGTCGCCACGGTCTCCTCTCGCTCTTGGTCGCGTTTTTCCTGGTAGCGACGCTGATGGGCGTTTGCACGCTGGCGATGCATCTCGCAGAGGTGGTGGAACTCGCCGTTTTCACGCTTGGCACGCGCATTCTCGCACCGCGCGCCCTTGTATTTGCATCTGCGATCCATTTTGCAAATGGCCTTACCATTGGAACAATGAGATGTTGGGCTGCGTGCGTGCACTGATCGAATTTACAACACTATCGCAGCAGCATGACACGTTTTTATGACGTGTTGAAAGGTATTGTTATAGAGTTGCTACATCATCCACAGTTTGCGAGTGTACTGTACGTAGTATTGGAAATCCACCAGCAACCAGACAACAATCCAATTCTTTCAACGCATATATCCAGAAGCTGCGTCGTTACTCGCGCTCGGCATGGCGACGATGTGGAGTGCGGTCTCCGGTCGAAGGTGATTACAGAGCTCGACCACAACAGCCAGCCAATGGCAGGAGTCCTGCCGCAGGACGGCAACGGTCCGCCGTCAGTCGACCCTCATTGTGCGCAACAGAGTTCTTCGATGATGAGGGTAGCATCTTCCGTGACATCCCGTCCAATTTTTAATAGTAGACCCTACTCACGACGCTTTGCAGATGGCAAAAGAAACAGCCAAATAACCACCAAAGCGCGAAAGAACTTGAAAGAACACCCATTCTCAAGCGGAAAACGTGGTGTGAATCCGCCTTGCGGGCACCCGCTCAAGCCTGCGAGACCCTGGCGTCGAGGTGCTCGCAAGCGAAATGACCCTAATAGAGCGCTCTCGGGCAAAATGCCTTTTTGTACATAGAAAGT
>JAADXN010001010.1:0-12145 GCA_023337875.1 Pythium apleroticum | reverse complement strand
GTCTGCGGAATGCCGCTTGTTTGGGCGGCATTCAAGAGTTTGTCTGCAGACAAATGCAAGTCAAGGTCACCCTTCGCCTCGGCGACGTTTCGCGGACAAGCCGCTCCCCAGTCCCGGTCACCGCCGGAGGATTCTCGGAGACACGCCCAGCACCCGCGCGACCAGGGGGACCTCTGTGCCGTACACGTATAGCAGCGTGATCGCCCGCCATCGGAAGTCCGCGGAGAACATCCTCCAGGTGCTTTGATACACTGGGACCGGAGCCAGTGATCCTCACGCCAACAGTTAACCTGGGTTAACCCTGATTTGCACCCACAGTAAAGGGTTGAATTTACCCCGGATATGTACAGTTTCAGACCCACAAATACAAGGCTCCAAGGGGCGGCAAATATCTTGATTTCCACAATAAGGTAATCGCCGAGTATGCAGTCATAAGCAAAAGATCAGTGGAGTTGGAGGTCGTGTTGGCCGTAGTCGTCATTGCATGATCGATACTTTGAATGAACCTGCAGAAGGGCAGCCCTGCTTGCTGGATGAAGGGGGTCACACCGTTTCGCAGATTCAACAGAATCGCTGACGCCATCGGCCATGGACCGCCTTCCTCGTGGAAACTCTCCAGTCAGCAATTTGGAGAACAGGGGAAACAGGCAACTCGTCCAGTTTTCCACGGAAGGCGTGAGGCCTTCGCGGTTCAGTTGTCAGCCAGCAGACAAAGCGTCGAGCTTCCAAACCTTTCACCTCCCATATATAATTATCATCTTCTGATGCAGCAACCAGAGCACTTCAACCTCACTTTTGATTGGGAGTTTCTAACCTCTATATTCCGATACTTGGATCTGATACGCCGTCCCATTGATCCGCTGGAACGCGAAACGATGGAAAGAAAATGCGCCGACCGGGAAGCACGGCCGCCGAGACTGCTGTTCGAGGCAAGCAAGAGCCGGTAGAAGCGCCGATTAGACGCACAAGCCTCTTCTGGCTGCGACACCATGCGGCCGACGTCGTAATCACAGCGAGTGGCGGCCAGCGCGTTTGCAACAGAAAGAAACCAGCACGGCGAGAAGAACGAACACGCTCTCTACAGTACAGCACTCGCAGTCCACGGAACATCTCTCTGGATCGGATCCCAGTGGAAGACCGCAGCAGCCGCAGTTCCCAAATCCCCGCTGTAACCACAGGGCGCGCCGCTCGCATACAGATCCCCTCCTCCTCCTCCTCCGCCGTCCTCCTCCTCCATCAGGCACGGCACGCGAGGGGGCTACATAGAGGAGTCAAGTCACTCGCGGCGTCCCCCATACCAATCCAATTGTAGCGTTCGTGAATATGCAGCGGAAGGAGAAGCGCAGCGGCCTGAGCCTGAAGAAGTTCTTCAAGTCCATCACCAAGCCCAACGGCAATGGCAATGGCAGTGGCAGTGGCAGTGGCAAGAGCACGTCGCCGCGCGCCGTGCTGCCGTCGGGCGACAACCAGTTCGCCATGGCGCACCACGGCAGCGGCGGCGACGGCGCAGCGCTCATGTCGTTTCGCGGCAACTCCGGCACGTCCCCCGCGTTCATGCAGCGCTCGCCGCCCAAGTCCAACTACGTGTCGGGCGCGAGCCTCGTGGACGACGCCAACACCACGAGCAACTACACGTCCCCCCAGCGGACCATGATCCCGGACGCCAACGTCGTGCGCTGGGGAGGCGTGCTGTCGCGGATACCCAAGCTCGTGAACGAATGCATCAACGTTCCCAACAACCAGGCCGCGACGTCCACGTCGCCCACAGGGTCGTCCGCTGGGAGCCCGTCGTCGTCGGGATCCGGGTCGGAGCCGCCGCCAGCGCAAGCGGATCTCACGCCGCTGCTCGAGTCGCTGCGGCAAATGGCGACCAAGGAGTTCCAGGCGCAGATCCTGCAGTACTACATGGGCCAGTCGGCGATTCCGTACGCCTCGGCAGGACTCGGCGTGGCCGTGGCGACCTCGGGGATGACGAATATGAGTACGTCACACTGTTTATCAGAGGGACTTGGGAGGAGAGAGTACTGATTTGTCTGCTGCACTGTGTAGTGTCAAGCTGGGAGCAGCGCAAGGTGTTCAAGCAGTGCCGTCGGTCGCTGCTGCTGTGCTGGAAGTTCATCGTCGCGCAGCTCAACGACGAGCGCGTCCACAAGACGCTGAGCAGCGAGACGCGAGACACGTACTACCAGCTCATCGGGCTCATCTCCGAACGCATCGAGTTCAATCTGCTGCCGGATCCGAGGGACGGGAGACCGACGCCGTCCTCCAACAGCAGCGGCTCGGCGTCGCGGCCGCCGGCCTCCAAGGCTCGCAGCGCCAGCCAGTCGGGCTCCACGACAGGCTACGTGTCGTCCGTGTCGCCGTCTTCCTCTGCATCCACGCTACACAGCTTCGACCAGGGCGACAACAACAACGCCTCGTCGGACGAGTCGGGCAACGACGTGGAGCGAGACATCTACCTGTACCGCTGCCTGCTCGTGGCGACGTTCAAGCACGTCATTGAGAGCATCGATGCGGCGAACGCGAAGCGACGCGCGTTCATTTCGTTCGCCGAGTCGCAGTTCTTTGCCAAGGTGCTCGCGATCTGCTTCTTCCGGATCCCCGTTGTGCAGCGCACGATCGTGGATGGCGTGTACGCGGCGTACCGTGGCAAACGTTGGACCAAGACGACCCCCGGCACGACGTCAGCTAATGCCGATGCGCGTCCAGCGACACCCAGCCAGGCATACATGAACAACAGACTGAACCGCCGCCGATCGTCGTCCAAGCCGTGGAACAGCATGACTTTTGAAGGCACCTTGGCTCGCTGGAGTGAGTTTGAAGGCCAAACGCTACAAGAGCTCAACGAGGACAACCAAAGCAACCAGAACGACGCCGAAGGGAAGCTGGATATCAGTGATAAACTATCGGAGTCGTCGTCCTCTGAATCGAGTGACAACAACAACGCCGGTAACCCGTTCGCACCGCCAAGCCGAGTCGTGATGGACAAATTCAGACGCCAGAACCCGACGCTGTTCCGCTGGACACGTTACTCGCCCTACATCGGGCCGTACGCGGACAGTGATGTGTTCCGTATCCACGAGGCCGATCAAGCCGGTTGGCTGCTCAAGCTCACGCTCGATGGCGAGTTCTTCGCGAGCTTCATGGTCGCGTACGTCCAGCACGCAGAGTTCGTGAGCGTGGGCGAGCCAGTGTGGCATTGCCTGCCTGGATACACGCTGTTGATGCGTGTGTCGATGCTTCTGGTGAAAGAGGCCGCGTGGCAGAAGTGGCTTTCGGTGCGAGACACGACGGACAACATCATCTCTTCGCACAACGGCAGCAACCAAGACGACCAGATCATCGCGTTCGAGGTCAAGTCGAGCCGCAGTATCAAGACCGTGCTGGACGGCGTCGCGCACTTGCTCAGGAACCGTGACGCACTCGAAAGTTGTGTGCTCGCCGTGTTTGAGACGACCAATGTCTTAAACGCCAAGAGTGTGAGCACGTGTCTCTCTCGACTGGAAGAATGGTTCGCTGCCGCGGCCGTGCGAGTCGGGGAGAGCTCAACAGGGGAGATCTCCTACCGCCTGCCGCCAAACTACCACGGACAGGCTCTCGGCACGGCTGTGCGGATGATGCTCTGCAGCGAGAGCTTCGAGATCCTGAACCGCGTGCTGCTGTTTCTGTACAACCGCATGGACTATTTCGACGGCGAGCTACGACAGAACATCCTCAAGGCCATCGTGCCACGGCACATGTTCCTCTTCTTGCACTGGAACGCCGACGTCCGCAACACGTACCACCACTTGCTGGTCTACAAGATCGTGCGCACGAACCGCTACTTGCTGGACTCGACGATCGACCAACTGCTCGTGGGCCGCTTCGCGATGCTTCCAGCGGACTCCAACGCATACGGCCGTGAGGACAACACGTCTGGCATCGGCTTCGACGACACCGACGGCATGTACGATGAAGTGGACAACCGCCCGGTGCTGAGTGCCGCCGAGTTCAATATTCTCCGTCTGGAGCAGGCGCTGTGGCGCGCATTCGACGCCTGCTTGGCTGCGATCTGTGTGCAGGAGCGTCGCAACGCTCGTGAGGCCAACCGCAAGTACCAAGTCGAGTTGCAGGCGGCCCAAAGCCGCTCCGTCGCGTTCCAGAAGCTCACGCTCAAGAGCGTGGAAGACGTGAACCCAAACAATGAAGGCCTGCCAGGCGGAAAGGCATCCCACGAACTGGACCTGCTCACGGAAGAGCTGAGTCGCGAGCCTCCTTACTACCTGCGCTACCTACCAGCGGAAGAGGTATCGAGCCTGGACGAACTCCGTCGACTCGCGCAGTCGGTCAAGTACCCACCCGAGCTCCAAGTGTACGCTGCGATCTCGCTGCGTGGGTACTCGGATCTGCTCAAGCTGTACTTCCACGATCTGCGCCAGCGTGGATACGCCGAGGCTCCATCGCTGGGCTTCAACTGAGTGCAGGGACGCGAGTGTCTGCACTAATCTGTGTCAATCGATGGGGTCGAGTCCGAGAGACGGAAAAGAGGGAGAAAGACAGCGAAAGAGTGATCAAAGCGTTGAGTAAACAGACCAAATAGCCAAATGAATCCTAGCGTACTAGTATCAAAGCAACATGGTTCATTCTCCGTGATCGGTGCCCTGTGTCTGGGGGGAGTCTGTCCGCGAGTGGGTCTCTGCAATCAGAGGCGGCTTGGGCGGTGCAGGCTCGAGCAGCTCCGTCAGGCTGAGTCTCGCCGTGTTCGCCCTCATATACGCCATCTTCTGTGCGTCCCACAGGCCCGACGCATCCTCTTCAAGTGTTTGGTACGGCAGTTTAACGTCAGCCAGAGCCTGCTCCACGCTGATTGCGACTGCCTGGAGCCGCGGCCATCGACGGCCGTCCGTCAGCCAGTACTGGAGCACCGTCTTCTTCCGTTCTCTGAGCATGCGGTGCACGAAGCCGTCTGCGTGGCCTTGCTGCTGGACGCCGGCGACCTGGAACTCGGTGTACTCGCTGTACAGCGCCTGCTTGTCTTCGTCTGCCTCACCGGCGCGGAGTAGAAGCTGGTGCTCGCCCTCGCGCTTAGCTTCGTCGTCGAGGAACTCTCCCAAGTACGCAGGATCCAGCAGATGCGCGAGGAGGTATTCGTCCTGCCGGAAGGCGTGCGCGTAGTTCTCCACGGCTTTCAGCACGTGGTCTTTGTGGGTCTCGGTGAGCACCGTATCGCCTTTCACGGTGCGAGTCACTTTAGCGAGCACCACCAGCACGTCGGAAGCGCAGACGATGGGCTGGCTCAGCTCCCGCAGAGCTCCCGTGAGCGGCTTGAGCACTGCCAGAAACTGCTTGAGTTTGGCTGCGAACACGGTGTTCACCACGACGTCGCACACGCGCTTGATGCTCGCATCGTCCACGCTGCCGAGCTTCTCAAGCGATTCTCGGAACACAGCGCTGTCCAGGAAACCTTCGGCGTCCACCACAGCATGCAAGGCGTCAGTGAGAGCGATGCTACGCGTCGTTCCCGCCACGATCCGTCGCCTGTCGTCCGCCCACGCGTCGTACAGTTGGTTCTGTCGGCGCCCAGGCGTCTTCGCCAACGCTAACACGTCTTGACAGCTCAAGGCAACTGCCAGCCAGCCTTCCAGCGGCCCACCGACGTCCGCGTCACCATTCTCGAGCAGCTCACGCACCATTGACGAGAACACTCGTCGAAGGCTCAGTCGAAACTGCAGCTTCGGGTCTTCGTGGCGCTTGTCCATCCATTGCAGCGCCCATTCCAGCGGCGCGTCCACCAAAACACGACGTACGCCTCCCTCCAGCGACTGCAGAACACGGACAACGCCCTCAACAAGCCATTTGGCGGGGTCTTCTCTGTCTTGGTCTCGCAACAGACGCGTCTCCAGAAAGAAACTGGTCTCGCGCGTCGCTACCCAGTACGAAACACCCGACTGCCGCTCGTCCCACGTGACCACCAGCACCGCTGAGCCACTCGACGCCGCCACACTGAGTCGCTGACGCACACAGCGCTGCACTCGTTCGTGCGCTCTCTCCAACAGCACCTTCAGTCCGTCGACTGGGTCCTGACGATGGTGGGGGAGCACGTGCTTGACCAGCTCCTCGTCGATCTTGGCGCCAGTCCGCATCGCCTGCAGCACAAGCAGCTCCACCGACGGTAGACGACTGGGTTTCCGCGTCTTGGCGTCCTCCGGTGGACTGGAACGAGACGAAACACCTCCATTTTGGCTGGGTCCGGCGTCGCCTCGCAGCAAATCCAGCGGCAGCATCTTGGACGTCGAGCGGCGGCGCTTCTCCAGCTCCACGACGAACCACTCGGGCCGCTCCGACGCACTTGCCGACTGCATTTTCTTCAGAAACGGGTCGCACCGCATCAAGTGGCTCTTGGCCTGCTCCCATTTCTTGTGGTAGCTCACAGTCGCGAGGCAGTGGCGGCACGACGCCATGCGCGACTTGTAGGGCTCGTCCAGCTCCGTGAACGACACCCAGAACTTGGCCGGCTTGCGACCACGTCTCTTGACTAGCGTCTCCGCGGTGGTGGCGCTCTGGGATCCAGAATCCGCCGACATATTCACGCCCGTCGCCACGGTCTCATCACTCATATTCGTGCTCGATTCCGTGGGTTTGGGCGTGCGATGTCCAATAAACCTGAGGCACTTTAGGTTTTTCAAGATATTCCAAAAATGAGGTTCAAAAGAAAGAAACCTACTTTTGAGCAGAGTAATGGTGCGCTCATGTTGCGCTTACGATTTTATGTGTTCCAACCGGCGATGGTGACCCAAGGGGCAATTGGTGTCCAAGGGGCGAGGAGAAAGAGGGCGAGCGCGCGTCGTTGCATGCGCATTGCGGCGCGAGTTGCGTGAATATGAGCTCCAAGCGCAAGCCATCGAGTGCGCCACGTACGTAGCTATCGAATCCAGTTTCGTTCGGTGTCTGGAGTGGTCTGGGGGCCTCACATTTGTGTGTTGAACCTCAGGTGAACCCGCCACGATCGTCCTCATCGACAGCAGCGATGAATACGAGGAGGAAGAGGAAGAAGAACAGCGTTATGAGGAGAGCGAGGTAGAAGAGGAGGAGGAAGAGGAGGAGGAGGAGGAAGAGGACGTGGAGTACCGCTTGGCCTACGCGAAGAAGCCGCCCAAGAAGGCGGACGCGTATGCCGGCATCGTGATGAGCCGAGCAGAGCGTCAGCTGAATGGGCTTCCCGTGTCCAGCGACGAAGAGGAGCAGAGCGGCGACGAAGATGACGACTACGAGGACGGCGACGACTCGTTTGGCGACGGCTCGCGAGCGTTTGCGCCGAAGCGCGCGCGTCTGACGACCACCAAGACGAAGAAACTCAAGACGAAGCCAACGCCAAAGCCAAAGGCTCAGCCACAGTCGTCGCGACCGACGCTGAAGACGAAGATGGTGGCGAAGAGCATGGCGCCGTCCAAGCCAGCGGCTCGGAGTGTCGGGAAGAAGCGGGCGCGGCAGTCCGAGTCGGAGTCGGAGTCGGAGTCGGAGTCCCAGTCCGAGTCGGACGACGACTTCCAGAGACGGAGGGCGCCTGTGACGTTGTCGGATAGACGGCAGGGCAAACGCGGGGCCGCAAAGCCCAAGAAGTCGAGAGAGGAGCCTCGGCGGGTGGCCAGCACGCCGCAGGTCGCGAGGAAGTCGGCGCCCGGGAAGCCCAGCCAGGCCAAGCGACCGGCGAAGCGGCCGCGTCATGTGGCCAGCGAAGAGGACGAGAGCTCTGAAGAGGAGGAAGAAGAGGAGGAAGAAGAGAGCGAGGAGAGTGAGCACGAGCGACGGCGGCCGCCGCCGAAGCAGACCGTGGAGATCGAGATCTCGGACGGCTCCGAGTCGGAATCGGAAGACGAGCGACCGCGACCGCCGCCAACAAAGAAGCCAAAGGTTGCGCAGAGGTCTGTTGCTGGTGTGTCGAAGAAGTCGCCGCTTTCCACGACGCCAGTGCAGGCAACCGCACGGAAAACCGTGCCCAAGGCCACCCAGCGACGTCCGCGGTCGCCGTCTCCGTCTCCGTCTCCTTCTCGGTCTTTTACCGCATCTCCTTCTCCCCCACCAGTCTCACGTCCTGCTTTCAGCGACACATCGACTCAGCCGCAACCGGATTCCCCAGTGGCTGCAACATCCCGGCGACGCAGAGAGGTCGACTCGTTTGTTAATACGTTGCCGCTGGCTGAAATCCAGGCCCAGGAGCGTGAGTGGGCGCGGATTACAGCCCAGCACAAGCGGACGCAAGCAGCCTCGTCCACGTCGAATGGATCCAATAACAATCGTCGTCCACCGACTTCGTCAGCCCGCGTTGCGAAACCAACACCTGCTCGTCGACTTCAGCGCAAGGACTCATTCTCCTCGATCTCCTCGTCGACCTCGAGTGCTGTGGTGAGATCTGCAAAGAATCACGCGTCAAAGCAGCCGGCGAAGACATTGACGAGGAAGCGAGCCAATTCGACGCCGTCCTATATCCCACCACCGCTGCGAGACGGGTTTTCGTCGTCCCACACGCCGAGCGTCGTGACGACAGTCAAGTCAGCGATGGAGGCATCAGTGGGCATCGCCGAGAACGCTGAGCACACTCCGATCGCCCACAACACGACTTGGCGACGCCTACGGTTTGCTCGAGCGCCCATGAACCTCTTACCCGTCGCTTCTTCGTCGGACTCCAAGCATGGGTGCCGGCTGCCCTTCACATACGGTTTGTGACGACGTGCTGGTTGCGGATACAGAGGAGGCTATTCAGACTGACGGCCGGGTTGTTTTGTGATTTAGTCGCGGAGCCAGAACTTCACGAGTTTGATCCGTCGCTCCAGAAGAAGTCCGACTTGGTCATGAACACGTTCCAAGTCAAGACCGAACACCGCCTCGTTGTGAGTGGAGCTGCTGACTCACCAGCGTTTCGTTGTGTGGTTTTGCTCACTGTTCGTTTGTTTGTATCATTTGCTAGGAGGAGAACCAACAGCTTGTGAACATGAAGGTCCAAGCAGTGATCAGCCAGACGCTTCCGCGACTCGAAAAGTGCCACAAGGTTCGCGTTGCAGCCATCATCAAGGAAATGCGGGATCACTTGCCATGGGCAGCTCAACCGGCGTCTCCTATGGCTACGACAACGCCAGGATCGAGGACGAGAAGACAGCTTGGCCCTTCGTTGCCTCACGGGTCTGTGGATATCGCGCCAATCGAGCGCGTGCATGCAAAGCGTGGTCACTTCAAGCTGTCTCGTCCGCGGGGCAGTCCGAACGAAATCAATGGCCTCGTGGGTCGTGTTCGGTATACGCAAGGCATTCCCATGAACGCCGGCGGAGAAGCCGACTCGGTGTTTGAACGAGCGATTGCTCCTGAGACGGTGATCCAGTTGGCAGACGACATCGCTCCTATGCGCCGGTCGTGCACGTGGATCAGTGTGAAGACAAACTTCCACGTGGACGACAACCCGATTCTGCGTTACATCCCGCATCTTGGCGACAAGGCGCGCGTGAACATCGACCCAAAGAGATACGGCTCAACGACTTTGGACAAAGACCAACGGATCGTGATCGAGTTGGACGACGACGAAGCCGAGGGCGCGACCGCATCGGGTGAACGATCGCTGGGTGAGCGACTGCAGCAATGGCGAGCCGACATAGCGAACTTGGAGGTGAAGCCGAGCTCTTCGGTTGATGACGAGGTGAAGGACTACTTACTGTGCAAGGCGATCCAAGAGTGCGGTGAGACGAATCAAGTGTTCAAGGCACTGGAGACGATTGGCGGGTACGCGCAGCCAGAGACGGATTACGATGAGATCCGAAAGCGCGAGAGACGGATCGAGAAAGTCACAGCGCAAGTGGCGGCCTTCCAGGACTGCTTGACGTTGTACACGGAGAAGGAATGCGAAGACAAGCCACACAAGGAACGAGTCGCTGAGTACCTCGCACGTTTGGCTGAGGGCTCAAGCCATTTCGCACTGAACGAAGTTGTCGACACCAACACGCAGTCGACAGTGAGTCATCGCCTGAGCATACCGGACCAGCCGTTCGACTCCAACTACGTGCTTTTTCCCAATGGAAAGGGTGTGCGTCAAAAGCCAGAGATCGACTCTGTCATTGACGGGTACCGGAGTCTCTTTTGCCGACGCTGCTACACGTACGACTGCGAACAACACGGCATCGAGCACCCGCGGCCCTCGCGACGATCCGATCCTGTCCATCCTGTGGTCCGGAAGTCAGGAGTCGGCCTGTTGCGAGCCCCTGCACCGCCCGATGAGAAGCCGAAAAGTAACGGAACCAAGAGCAAGGATGGTGTCATTGAATTGGCGTCGTCTTCGTCGTCCGAGGAAAGCGAAGACGAAGAAGAGAACGAGAACGACGACATCCAGTCAGTCCTGTCGGGCAGTGTCGAAGGTGAAGGAGACAGAGATGGAGAAGTGGCCCCAATGCGACGATCGCGGCGATCCCAAACTCAAGCGGATTCCATGGCAAGTGCGAACCTGCTCGTTCAAGGTGTGATCGTTCAGAAAGAGCGGCGGAAGCAGCAACGCCAGCACGCCAAGCAGCTCAAGAAGCTTGTTCGACCGGTGGACGATACGGAGTACCTCGATGACTCGTACCAGAGCGTCCTCGGCCCGATCATGGACGTGCTTTTGTCGCCGGACCCTCAAGTGACCTGCAGCGAGCACTGTTGGAAGAGCAGTTCTGCGTCGAGTGATGCGTCCGTGACTCCTGAACCGAGCGAGGTCGACCAAGTCATGCTTCGCAAGCTCATGGCTATACTGGGGACGAACGCCTGCGTGCTTTCCTGTCTTCTACGCGACCCGCCTTCCCCGAATGAGGAATCAAAGACGCCACCGACCACGTCGTGTGCTGCCATTCGTCGCTTCATTGATCAGCAAAAAGGTGCGAACTTGTCGTTGTCCGACTCACCTGCCGGACTCAGCCACGGCCGCCACAGCAAGTCGAGTCAACGCCGCCACCAGCAGTCGCGTAGCTCGGCTGTCTTGCACTCGGGCAATAGCGAGCTCATCAGGCGCACGCGCATGCACCGTGCGCAGCAAGACAAAGTGCGAGAACACAGCTACAAGCCGTGCGACCACGACGGCGTGTGTGACGCATCGTGTGAGTGTAACAAGCGTGGCCACGACTGTGACAGTGCCTGCAGCTGCTCGCGTGATTGCGCGAATCGAAACCACGGCTGCAAGTGCGTGGCAGGTGAGTGCCGAGGCAAGAACTGTTCGTGCTACGCCGCGAACCGCGAGTGCCACCCCGATTTCTGCTTTTCCTGTGGCGCGCACGAAGCCGCCGTCATGGAATACGACGACAACCTCAAGCGCGCTCCTGCCGACCGCGTGGATATCTGCCGCAATGTCAACATGCTGCGAGGCCTCCACAAAAAGATCGGCGTGGCGTTCTCGGCGACCCACGGCTGGGGGGCCTACGTGCTCGAGCCAGTCCGCAAGGGCGAGTTTGTATACGAGTACAGGGGCGCCCTGATCTCGGACGACGAGGCCGAGCGACGCGGCAACATCTACGACGCGATGATGGTGAGCTACTTGTTCGACGTCAACAGCGACGAGGTCGTGGACGCCATGCGCAAGGGCAACAAGATCAAGTTTGCCAACCACAAGCCGCAGAAGACCGCCAACTTGGAGACCAAGATCCTGATCGTGCGCGGCGAGCACCGCATCGCGATGTTTGCCAAGTGGGACATCCACGTGGGCGAAGAGCTCTTCTTCGACTACGGCTACACGAACGAGACGGCGCCCGAGTGGAGCCAAGAGCGCGCGCCGCACAACATCCACTACGCGGGGAGCGATCTGGATGACGACGACGACCTTGACGAAGACGGCTTCCTCGGGCTGCCCGACATGATGCGTCCGAGCGACGACGACGACGAAGAAGATGACGACGACGACGACGAGGACGCCTAGATTTGTGGAAAAAATGGACACTTCAGACCAGAGGAAGAGACACCAGGTGATCGTGTATGTGTGTGGTTCGTTCATGTATCTAACGGATGTGTCATTCACGACTACTAGACTCGCGCAGCCAGTCGCGAGCCGCCATGAGTGCCTTGCCTAGCAGGTTCTGTCCGTAGCACCGCTCGCGCGTCTCTTCGTCGACGTCGCCTTGCTCCAGGAAGCTCGGATTCTCACTCATGAGCTTCTGCACGGCCC
>JAADXN010001009.1:0-12152 GCA_023337875.1 Pythium apleroticum | reverse complement strand
GAGAACGTAGAAGTCGTTACTCTTTTTAACTTGCACTACCGTACGCTTACGTTACTTGCCATAGCGGAGTCTATCTCGCTGATCTGAAAGATGAGGTTGCGTGAGGCGGAATTAGTCCATAATACTGATAAATACAAAAAATAGTCAACTATTACTCCCGGAGTTAATAATAATAGCATATACGGACATGCTGGATCAGACTAATATGCTTGGGGTTCAACTTCAATTGAATCTTCTCCAAGTCCAGATCCACATGGACAAAAGCTCCACAAGGGGTTGGGGTGCTGCGAGGGTGGCCATTCTTTCCACGGATTTCTGATGGGCGATCGTGCGCTTCGATTTTTTTGTCAGCCGGTGGCTCTGGTTGGCCAGTCTGGCGCGAGTGCTGGTCGTCGCGCTGGCCTCATGAGCTGTTTGTCATAGGGCTCTTCTGTTGTTTTCTTGGTTCAGGCACTTGGTTGTGCTGGCCGCAATCAATGCGCATGTGCAACCAAGAAGAACCAAGACGCTGCGAGCACCGACGGTCGCACGGCAGCGGCGCCGGATTTTTCGAAGGTTCGATTTTGTGAAGCGACGCTGGGCGGTGGGTGTTGTGTGGCGTGTGTGTGCGGTGGGCCAGTGGCCAGCGCGACGCGATCTTTGTGGCTCACTTGCGTTCACTATAGCGCTCGAGGGGGCTTTCCTGCGACCGCTCACGAGGCAAGTGGACGGCTTTGATTTGCGTCAAAGCCCACGACTTTGCGAAAGCGAGCGAGAAACGAGAAAGCGAGAGAACGAGACAGCGACAAAGCGAGAGAGCGCGACAGCGAGAGAACGAGAAAGCGAGAGGCAAACCAATCCAAAAAGGAAACAAAAAAGAAGGAAAGAGAGACAAGAAGACGGTCAAGCTCAAGATGGTGTCGCGTGCGTACACCAACAACAAGAAGAGGAAGAGGAACCTCAAGAGGAAGAGACTGCGCATGAGGCGCAAAGCCCAGGCCAAGGCGAAGATGGTGCAAGCGGTGAACGCGAGCTTGGGTGTGAAGGCCGAGCCAAGGCCAAAACGCATCACGGGCAAGAAGAAGCGAGCGGCCGAGGCGGCTGCGAAGGAGGCTGCTGGGAGGGCGTCTGCGACTGCGGACTACCGAAGGACCGGCAGCTTCGGGTTGGTTTTGTTCAGCTTCGTGTTGCTCCACTTCATGGGCTGGCTGTTCCCTCAGAGCAATTTCGTGGTCATGGCTTTCGACTACAGGAAGGATCCCAAGTGTGACCAGTACTCGCCTCCACCCAACGTCAAGTTCTGGGAAGCCATGGAGCACTGTTCGGCTTGCACCGTGGATCCTCGTTGCGGATGGTGTGAGTCGACGCTGAGGTGCATGTGGGGGCTCCCCGGGGGTTCAGCTGATCGTAGCTGCGCGTCCTGGGTCTTCGAATCTGATTCGTGCAAGCGTACGCCCACATGTAATGTTCTTCGCGACTGCAGCTTGTGTGCAAGCGACCCAGAGTGCGCCTGGTGCGCGTCGGACAACTTGTGCATGCCAAAAGAGGATGCAGCCGGGTCGTCATGCGCCTCGCTGATCCTCGATCCTCCTTGCCCCGCGATCGTCATCCCTCGTAAGTAACCCCTCGTGTTCATTGCTGTGTTCCCTACAACTGACCAACTAACCCTGAATGGTGCTCCAGAAACCATTGTGATCGGTAATGTAGAGGTGAAGCAAGATGCCCCAACTGTTGGCGGTAGCGTTGCAGTCGGCGGAATCACACGCGACCGCCGCCCATACGCGACCATCGTAAACGGGACGATCGTTTCGATTTGGTCGGCCGGTGACGTCGTTGTCCAGGCTGGGAATCACACGGGCTTCAACAGTCCTGGGCACGAGGTCAAAATCCGCGGTGGTGATGGACTCCACGAGAACCGAGGCAAAGGAGGCAACGTGACAGCGTCTGGCGGTGATGGCTACGGCGTACTGAACTACGACGACTCAGTTACTGGTGGCGCCGTCAATCTTAAGGGAGGACATTCCGAGACGGGTACTGGTGGCAGTGTCGTGCTCGGTGGAGGCGACGGAAGCAAGACAGGAGGCTCGATCCACATCCACTCTGGAGGAGGCACCAACACCTCGAGCGGCAACATCGTCATCGGGACGATCCGAATCAGCCGGGACGGGACCAGTGGCGCTGTTTCGATGTCGACGGGAAGTACGAACACGGGGTCGTCCGGAGGAATCTCCCTGACCACAGGAAACTCAACGAAGGGCGACGCTGGTTCGATCAACCTTTCTGCTGGCTCATCTGCTGAAGGTCAACCTGGAGATATCGCCGTCCAGGCGGGCGCTCAAGGGACAGACGGCGTCGGCGGTGAAGTGTCTATCCAGACCAGTCGAATGGTCTACTTGGGCCCGTCAGGAAGAATTTTCATCATAACTGGCGCTGGAAACGGCTCAGGATCCAGCGGTGATACTGTCGTGGCCACGGGCAATGCGGAGAATGGAGAGAGTGGAAGCGTTCGCGTTTCTTCTGGAAACGCCACGAATTCACTCGCCGGATCGGTGTCTGTCGGTGCTGGTGACAGCGGTGCGTCAACGGGTGCAGCAGTCGACGTGAAGTCTGGCAGCTCGTTGTCGCTTGGTGGTGTAGGCGGTGCAGTCAACATCGAGGGGGGCGACGGTACCAATCCTGTGGAATCCTCAGGAGGTTCTACGCATCTCTCTGGAGGCGTTGCCAACGGCCAATCGACGTCTTCGGCTGGTGGTAACGTCACTCTCAGCGGTGGTAACGCGCAAGTCGGAACCGGTGGATCTCTGGTGCTTTCGTCAGGATCAAGTGCAGCTGCTACGAGTGGTTCCATTTCCATTGTCACGGACAGATCGGGTTCCGCTGGGAAGAGTGGGTCAATTGTGATGTCTATCGGTGAAGCTGTGCAACACGGAGGGACACTTACACTCCAAGCGGGCGACTCAACCAACAACGATGGCGGCAGTATCGATGTCTCAAGCGGAAACTCGAAAGCCGGCATCAGTGGAACTGTTCATTTGAGCAGTGGAGGCACGCAGGCAGGAGACAGCGGAGCGGTCATAATCGACACTGGAGTAAGCGACCAAGGCACATCGGGTATGCTGTCTTTCACGACGGGAGCCAGCTCCACAGGAAAAGGCACCGGCGTGGTTAATCTCTCCACCGGCGCTGCCTCTACCGGAAGTTCTGGCGATGTACTCGTCAGCAGCGGTCCAATCGGGGAAGGCCTATCGGGTAACGTCGTGCTCGAGAGCGGTTCAACCAGTGCGGGCTCCGTTGGCGATGTTCTTCTGCAAGGCGGAGACTCTTCAGCAAAAGATGGAACCGGCGGACAAGTTGTACTCTCTGCAGGCGCAGGTCTGTCACCTGAAGCAGGAGTTGGTGGAGATGTGCAAATCGGCGGAGGCGCTGGTCAAGGCCTGCATTCCGAGAAGTCTGAAGAAGGTCGCGGTGGATCTGTCACGATTGACGGCGGTCAAGCGTCAGATGGAAGTGGAGGCGATGTCGCAGTCCGAGGCGGTGGAAGTAACGCGGGGACGGGTGGCGTGCTGAACTTGTCGAGCGGCTCTTCTAAGATTGGAAAGTCCGGTTCGGCAAAAATCACGTCAAGTGACTCGGATGGACTCGGTGGAACCGGAGATGTTTTGGTGTCATCCGGTGACGCATTAGCTGGCCGCACTGGGTCCCTGTCATTGATGACTGGATCCTCCAATGCCGTAGCTGGCAACATTCGCGTGCAAGTTGGGTCCACTACGGTTGGCGATGGTGGGAGCGTCAACATCGAGTCAGGAGCAACGACAAGTCCCGGCACTACTGGAGGAAGCGTTACCGTTAACGGTGGTCGTGGGTTGAGTGACAATGCCGGAAACGGAGGCGACGGTGGTAGTGTGGCTGTAGTCGGTGGAGCATCTCAAGGTCTTTCCAGCCGAGACGTCGCGGGTTCTGTCCGAGTTGCTGGTGGTAATGCTGCTCAAGGCACTGGAGGCGACGTGAGTGTCATGACTGGGCGAAGCGACGAGAAGATGAGTGGTGCGCTGATGCTCACCAGCTCCGATTCGGGCCGTAACGGGGCGAGTGGGGAAGTCGCATTGAAGAGCGGAACAAGTGCCAATGGCATCAGCGGCTCAGTCATGGTCGCGTCGGGTAAGGCCACTGATGGCAAAGGTGGCTCCATCTCGATCGTAGTTGGAGAAGGTGACTACTACGACGGTGGCAACCTCGCATTGGCGGCTGGTACATCGTCAGCTCCCGGCTATTCTGGTGGGCGAGTTAGCATCGCAGGCGGTCTCGGCTCAGCTACTCATACGACTGATGGCGGCAGTGGTGGCCAAGTGGATGTTCGTGGTGGTGATGCGCGCGGAGGAAATTCCGAAGATAACGGAGGGGACATCAGTATTGCTGGTGGTACCGCTGTCAGCGGCTATGGCGGCTCCCTGACCCTGAGCGGTGGTCTCAGTGCGACATCAACGACCGGTTCGATCGTCTTGACCTCCCCCACGAGCGGCGCTCAAGGAGTTAGCGGGGCCGTGAGTTTGTCAACAGGTACCTCCAGCGCTGGAGATAGTGGGTCGATCATCATCAATACCGGTAGCGCGAAGTGGGGAGTCGGTGGTGCCATCGAGGTCAAGGTGGGCACAGGAGAGCTGGGCGAGGGCGGACCTGTCACAGTTGAGGCTGGTAGTACGTCTGATTCCAAGACTGGTGGTCTTGTCGCGGTTCAAACCGGAGAGAGTGCGAAGACGTCAAGTGGCGACATTAGCATGAAGACTGCGAATGCCGGCGCCGCTGGTGTGAGCGGTGGGATTGCAATTGGAACCGGAACATCAACAGCTGGCGGCAGTGGAGCTTTGATTCTCTCGACGGGATCGGCAACAGGCGGAAGCGGCGGCGAGATTATTCTTTCAGTGGGAAGTGGAAACCAAGGCGACGGTGGTGATGTCGACATCACAGCAGGAGAAGCTACTGCTCGGGAAGTGAAAGGCGGCTCTGTCACTCTCACTGGCGGCGAAGGAACAAACAACTTCTACGGAAATGGTGGTGATGGTGGCAAAACGAAGTTGCAAGGCGGTGCTTCACAAGGCGGTAATCCTTCCGATAAGGGCGGCGAAGTCGGTTTCGAAGGTGGCTTCGCCAAGAGAGGCCGCGGCGGCGACATCGTTGGAGCAACCGGCTACAGTGAATCAGGTTCAAGTGGAATGCTCGACATGCGTACCTCGAACGCGGGAACCAAAGGCACTAGCGGCCCAATCACATTGAGTTCCGGCACGTCTACGGCGGGTGACAGCGGCGAAGTATCTCTTCTCTCCGGTGATGCAACAGGGGGGAAAGGCGGATTCATCGATGCGGCTGTTGGAACCGGACAGCGGGGTACTGGTGGCGAAGTGAGCCTTTCGGCTGGTACCACTCTTGACAAGGCGACTGGTGGGTCCGTCAGCCTGACGACCGGCGCAGGGACGCAGACGACGTCGGGTGACTTGCTGGTCCAAACACCAAACTCAGGCTTCAACGGTGGTTCGGGTTCGATGGTGTTCAACACTGGCAAGACGACTGCTGCAAACTCTGGAAGATTGTCGTTCACGACGGGGCGTGCTACGAAGGGTCACGGAGGAGATTTCACTGTGCAAATTGGCGCCGGAAACTTAGGCGATGGAGGTGATGCCAACGTCACTGCTGGCGACAGTTCTGGTAAGCTTGCGTGTCGTATTGTTGTACGCTTATTTGGAAGTAACGCTGATGGGAACTTCCTCGATTTTAGCTCCGAACATGGCAGGCGGGATGGTCGCTCTTCGAGCAGGAACAGGGACCAGTACCTCCCCTACCAATGGCGGCGATGGCGGTGCAGTCAAAGTCTTCGGCGGTGAAGCTCAAGGCAAAGCGTCCAAAATCGACGTAGGAGGCATGGTCCACGTCGAAGGTGGCGTGTCTGCAACATCAAGTGGAGGCAAAGTGGAAGTCTACTCTGGCCAAGGCAAAGCAGCAAGCAGTGGAGACGTCGAAGTCTTGACGGCAAACTCGGGCTCAAGCGGGGTGTCAGGCACACTGGATCTTCGCACGGGTAACGTGACAGGCATGGGCGCTGGTGCCTCCGGCTCAATCATTGCGAAGACAGGTAACTCCAAGGGAGGGTCTGGCGGTGATATCGGACTGTCCGCCGGCTGGGGCTACAAAGGAACGGGTGGAAGCGTGAACATCTCGGCGGGTGAAACGTATGACTTCAATTCTGCCGGTGGTTCGATCTCACTTAATGGTGGACTCGGCAACAACAAAGTGAAGACGGGAGGAGGTCGCGGTGGACCAATCTCAATTACTGGCGGTGAAGGTTACGGTGGAGCTGACAGCGATACCGGCGGTTCGATCTCTGTTCAAGGTGGTCAAGCAGCTGGTGGAACCGGTGGCAGCGTCGACGTGATCTCGGGGTTCAGCTTCAGAAGCACGAGTGGTTCGCTTAACTTCTCGACGTCGAACTCAGGCTGGAATGGAGCCAGTGGAAACATCAACTCGCAGACTGGCCGAAGCTTGAAAGGCGATTCCGGTGGTTACTCGTTGCGCACAGGCGATGCGGTCGCTGGTCGAAGTGGATCCATCGATGCGTCTGGCGGCAAGAGTAGCTCTGCAAAAGGCGGTGACGTGAAATTGACTGGCGGTTCCACGAGCGCGGCTGGTCAAACTGGTGGTGATCTCGTCTTCACGTCGGGAAACAGCGAGTTGGCTGACAGCGGTGCTGTGACTATCGCCACAGACGTGTCTGGGCGAGCTGGGTCGAGTGGCAAGATGCTCACGATCACAGGTGTCTCATTTGCTGGAGATTCAGGATCGATTAATTTATCGACCGGTATCTCTTACGGCGGCCACGGTGGTAACATCGAAGCAGCTGTGGGGCGAGGGGATGTCGGTGACGGAGGCTCAGCGATTGTTCGTGCTGGAGAAGCGTCGGCTGCTGGTTCTACTGGTGGATCTGTTGTGGTTGAAGGCGGTCGAGGAAGCAGCAAGGACACCAAAGATGGCGGAAACGGCGGAGACGTATCAATCGCAGGCGGCGCTGCGGAGGGTCAAAGTCGACAATTGGATCCAGGAGGATCGGTCAAGGTAACGGGTGGAAAAGCAGTTGGATCGACTGGCGGCTCAATCAACCTTGTCTCAGGCAACGCAACTTGGTCAACGAGTGGAAACATCGCGATTGGGACTGGCGACTCAGTACAGCAGACGAGCGCATCTTCTGGCAACGTGAACGTTTCGACTGGTGCTTCGGCGAATGAAAACGCTGGCTTCCTTTCACTTCGAACTGGTCGGGCTCCCACCGGAACTAGTGGGGATATCATTGTACGAGGGGGACCAAGCGCGAAGGGAGCTTCCAACGTCAACGTTCAGGCTGGTTCTACAGCAGCAACGAAGGGCGGCTCAGTCAGTCTTCTGTCGGGCACCTCATCGCCAGGCGCAAGTGGTGATATCAGTATCGGCACTAACCGTGGTGGTACTGGTGCGGGAAGCGGAACGCTCTCCCTCTTCACCGGTACTTCTCGTTCAGGATCGTCTGGTGCCATGAATCTTTCGACCGGAGCGGCTCAGGCTGGTACTGGAGGCGACATCAGTATGGCTGTTGGAGACGGGACAAGCGGGCGAGGAGGTCGTGTCTCCATTTCAGCCGGAGCGACGACGCATGCAAGCGGAGGTGGTGATGTGATTGTCTCCTCAGGAGCCAGCTCGTCAACTTCCAGTGGCGACCTCAACTTCACGACACCAGACGCTGGGAAGTCCGGCTATTCGGGCAGCGTGCTTGTCAAGACGGGTGATGCGACAGGATCACCAGGATCAGGCAACTTGACTTTCATTTCCGGAGCTGCCACTCGCGGCAGCGGTGGTAACATCACTGTTGGCGTCGGTGTCGGCAACCTCGGAGATGGGGGAAATGTCATCGTTGCGGCAGGATCTACCTCGTCAGCGTTTGCTCAAGGTGGGTCAGTCCGCTTGACGGCAGGTGCAGGACTGAGCTCGGACGACAAAGACGGTGGCAATGGCGGAAACATCGCTCTCACGGGTGGCCTGTCGTTTGGCACGAACGAAGTCGTCGATGTCGGCGGTAAAGTCGCTATCTCTGGCGGTGGAGCATCGAAATCGAGTGGTGGATCGGTGGTTGTAGCGTCGGGCGAGTCGGCTTCGACGACAAGTGGATCGGTGTCTGTCGCTTCTGGCGATTCCGGAAGTGACGGAGCGAGTGGAGTGGTTTTGATCCAGACAGGCCAAGCGAAGACAGGAATGTCAGGCGCCGTTGCTGTTGAAACGGGTGACACTGCTACTGGAAGCGCTGGGTCGATCAATCTTTTCGTCGGAGCTGGACAAGGTGCCAACGGTGGGAACGTCTCAATGTCAGCCGGTAGCACGAGTTTTTCGAGTGGTTCTGGTGGTTCGATCAAGCTTACTTCTGGCTACAACAATGTCGGCTGCAGCGGCGCAATCAGCCTCGTCACTGCTCAGGCTGGAACAGTGGGATCGTCCGGTGCGTTGCTGATCGGAACTGGTGATGCTGCGAGTGGTGCCTCCGGTGCGATTGCGCTCACTAGTGGACTCCATGCATCCAACGACGGCGGGTACATCCACGTTCGTGCAGGTGAAACTTTGCTGAGCAAAGGATCGAACATCGAACTTGGCGCTGGGGCATCAAAATCAGTCAAATCAGGACTCGGTGGTGACGTCTTGCTTCAAGGTGGAGCTGGTCTTGGCTCGGACACGTCTGGGGGCGGCCGCGGTGGATCTGTGAAGCTGACAGGTGGATCAAGTAGCGGAGGTTCTCCAACCTCAGATGTCGGCGGATCCGTTGTTGTTCAAGGTGGTGTCGCAGAGGTGGCGTCTGGTGGCTCTGTCAAGGTCATCAGTGGTGAAAACCCGGCGTCTTCCAGTGGAGATGTTCTTCTTCAGACCCACGATGCTCTGAACAGTGGAAGTAGCGGCCAAGTTGGCGTGAGCAGTGGAGATTCGCGAGGCGACGGTGGAAACGTGTCTGTCTCGACTGGGTCTTCTTCCTTGGGCAACTCGGGTGGTGTCGTCGTTGGTACTGGCGACGTTAAGGGTGGCGCATCAGGCTCGATCGATGTTGGAACCGGTGTATCTGAGACTGGTAGCGTGGGCTCTATCACCTTCAAGACAGCCAACTCTCGGAGCGCAGTCGGCGGAAATTTTGCTGTCTCTTTGGGGAAGAGTGGAGGAAACGTCACTATGTCAGCTGGTGATTCGTCAAGCGGTGCTGGAGGACTCGTCAGCGTCGTTTCCGGAGGAGGCTCAACTGTATCGGGATCGATCACGTTGGCGACGGCAGGATCGCAGAAGGCTGCCAGTGGAGATGTTCGTGTCTCGACAGGGGTATCGACCACCAAATCGACGGGTAGCCTGTCTCTTTCGACAGGATCGTCGGGAGCAAGCGCAGGGCCTATCAGCTTGAAAGTTGGAGACTCAACTCAGACCGATGGTGGGACAATCATAGTCGGTGCTGGTGCTGCTATCGGTGCTGGAGGTGATGGAGGCAACGCTGTTATCTCAAGTGGTTCGTCAGATAGTGGTCGCGGTGGCAGCGCTTCAATCATTGCTGGAAACAGTTCGGCGAGCGTTGGAGGATCCGTGGTAATCAGCTCAGGTGGAGGAACTGCACCGACCAGTGGGTCGGTTGATGTTTCATCAGCAGCAAGTGCAAACGGCGATAGTGGGAAGCTCACGTTCTCGTCGGCGAGCGTGTCGGGGAGCAGTGGGGCTATCGATCTGTCGACCGGTTCTACCAAATCAGGAACGTCAGGTGCTGTTGCAGTCTCCTCCGGGGATTCGCTCTCGGCAGCGTCTGGACCGATTACGCTTTCTGCCGGCACCGGGGTCGAGGATACAGGTGGTCGTGTCACTGTTGCTGCAGGGAACAACGGGCTCGGTGTTGGTGGCAAGCTGATGCTTCAGTCTGGCTCGGGTGCTGCTGGCGGCTCGTTGAGTATCCTGTCGGGGAATGGAACTACTCGAACTGGTGGCACATTAGCTCTTGGTAGCAGCAGCCAAGGAGTCGGTTCTTCTGGTGACATCCAAGTTGCAAGTGGAAGTTCAGTCGGTTCGTCAGGTGCAGTTGACATCAAGTCCGGTTCTTCTGACTCAACTCCTGGCGCTGTGACGGTGCGAGGAGGTTCCAGCTCAGGGGATGCTGGGAGTCCAGTCTTCATTCAAGGTGGCAACTCGGCTTCCATGTCGAAAAGTGGAGGATCCCTTCAACTGACATCTGGAAGCGGTGCGCCAAGTGGTGACATTCGCGTTCTTTCAGCGGATTCGAGCAATACGGGTGGAATGGCTATCACATCTGGAGCCGCATCAACTGGACGCAGCGGTGACTTGACGATTGGATCTGGATCTGCAGGACAGTCCGCTGGCTCAATCTCAGTTGGTGTTGGACCTTCTTCGTCTGGGGTCGGAGGAAACATCACACTTGCTTCTGGCGACGGAAGTGTTGGTGGCGGCAGTGTCTCCATCGCCGGAGGTTCAACTCTTGTTGGCGCTGGTGGAAATGTGACTGTCGCTGGTGGTGACGGGGCGACGAGTGGCTCTGTCAAAGTCGGAGGTTCAAGTTTCGTCAATCTGTCTGGGGATGGGTCTGTTGCTCTCAAGGCGAAGGCTACCGCGGACATGGAAATCATCGGCGGAAATAACCTGAACATGTCCGTTCAATCTGGCGAAGTGACGGCCTCGCACGCGGAGACGTCAGTTCCAGGAAACGTTGTCTGGCGTCTGCAAGCGAACAAGATGGTTACTCACGTGCCTGCTCAGTTCACCGAGGTAACCTACCCGTCCGATCGACGAATCAAGACTGACATCCAAGACGTTGACCAAGACGAGGTCTTACAGCGCGTTCAGACTATCGAGATCAAGAGGTACCGTTATTCGGACTTCTGGCGGAAGATCCGCGGAATTCCGGACGTCGAAGTACGGGGCGTGATTGCTCAGCAGGTGTCCACCGTGTACCCTGAGTACGTTACCATCTCGAATTTCCAGTTGCCGGAGAAGAATTTCAGCCTCGAACACTTCCATGAAGTGAACAAGCAATCCTTCACCTTCGATATCATCGCTGCGTTGCAAGCTCAGCACCGTCGATTCAAGGTTAACGCTAACACGGCGGAAGGCAGTGGTGACGTTGCTGTCACATCTGCTGCTGCTGGGACGTACACGAACGCTTCTGCTGCTGGGGACAGTGGAGCCGTTCGCGTTCAGTCCGGAGCAGCAACGCAAGGTACAAGTGGGGATGTGCTTCTTGCAAGTGGTAACGCAGCTTTGAGCAGTGGAGCGGTTCGCGTTGGAGCAGGATCATCCAGCATGTCGAGTGGTGGTGATGTGACGGTTCAAGGCGGTGACGCAGCATCCACTACTGGTGTTGGTGGTGCAATCGAAGTTTTCAGTGGTATTGGGGGCTCTACTTCTGGAAACGTTTCGATGAAGTCATCAGCTGGCGATAGTCGCAGCGGCTCATTGAACCTGGCCACAGGGCCGACGCAGTCTGGAGACTCTGGCTCGATCGATGTCGCGACAGGATCTTCTCGAACAGGTGGCCGCGGATCGATCACAATCTCTGCGAACGGAACGATCATCACTGGGGCATTTTCATTGAATCAAGCTGACTCCGGCGACGATGCCCAAGCAGGCTCCGACTCCGACGTTCGTATCAGTAGCGCAAAATCTGCAGATTCTACCGGCAACGTCACGCTGTCAACCGGCACCGGGGACGCCATTCAACACTCCGGAACTCTCAGCGCGAAGGCGGCGGACGCGATCGCTGACGCTGGCTCCCTCTTGCTCACATCAGGATCGTCACGTGGATCAATCGCGGGAAATGTGGCCATCACAAGCGGCAGTGGCGCTCAGGCAGGCAACATCAGTGTACAGGCCGGATCCTCCAATTCACTCAACAACATGGGAGTGGGCGGGTCGTTGTCGTTGTCGAGCGGATCTGGCAGCAGCGGCAGTGGCGCGGTGTCGATCGAGTCGTGGAGCAGCAGTGGGTCGTCAGTGTCTGGTGCGCTGAAGTTGACGTCTGGTGCGACTGCCGGTGCGGCGTCTGGCGCGGTGTCTGTTGGCAGCGGTTCAAGCAGCAGCTCGACTGGTGGCGCTGTCTCGGTGTTCGGTGGGTCGAGCACGAGTGGCGCTGG
>JAADXN010001008.1:0-12186 GCA_023337875.1 Pythium apleroticum | reverse complement strand
AGAATTTCGTATTTTCAAAATGTAATCGACTTTGCCTTCGTTTTGTGTCGGCTCCAGATGGAATTGGGAAAAAACATCAAGCCAATTCGCCAGTTTTACGCTTTGTGAATAATTCAAGCCAATCAGAATTACGAGAGGGTAAGTTTTGGCCGAGTTATGAAGTCTAGAAAGAAATGGGTCAATCTTTTTGGACCAGAGGAAGTATGAGACTGGGACTCATGCATCGTTTCGATGAGTCACACAATCCCCTGGTGTTATTCAAAGTTGTATTACAATCAGCACCCAGCACGGCATGTAACGTGGAGCGTTGGTCAATAATTTTCCGCCTCCAAGAGCCACCCATTCAACCGCCCCACGCCGGACTCCAGCGCCTCAGTTGCACTCGTTCAGTCCGCAATTCTCCTCTTCTCGAGCACTATGGAGAGCCCCCAAGTCGAGCTGGAAGCGAAGGTCAAGATGGACGCGTACACTGGGTTCAAGTCCCCTGCGATGCAGGAGAAGTCGCTCGAAGACGGCGCGCTCCGCCCAGCGCGCGGGTCAGTCTCGCTGTACACGTGGAAGAACATGGGCATGCTCGCCCACGAAGCCGGCGGCGGTCTCGTGTACGGCTCCACGGGCGGCGTGATCTACGCCGTGCTCAACAACTACTTGCACATGTCGGCCATGCTCGTGGCGACGGCGACCGCGCTTGTCGTGTTCCCGCGCAGTCTGCGTGTGTTCATCTGCATGCTCACGGACACGACGCCGATCTTCGGCTTCCGCCGCCGTCCCTACATGGTGCTGGGCTGGCTCATGACGGGCATCTCGTGTCTGCTCATGGCGGTGCTTCCATTGGGTGACCCGTACTACGGCGACCAATCGATTGCCAACAAGGATCCGGCCAAGCTGACAGCGGAACAACTCGCGACCATCGATTTTGAGGCACCAGACCGCGGTGTCAAGCTCATCGTGCTCATGCTGATCGCGAACCTTGGCGCCACGTTCGGCTACAGCGGGTACAGCGGCCTCTTGGTCGACATTTCGCAGCAAGAGCCCGCCGAGACGCGTGGCACGGCCATGGGCGACGGTATGATCTGGAACTCGTCCATGTCCATGTTCGCTGCCTTCTTCACGGGCCTCGCGCTCAACAGCGCCCCGTACGGCGGCACCTTCTCGTGGACGATCGGCTTCAACGGCGTCATGGGCATCTGCGCTGCCATGTCGTTCATCGTGCTGCCGTTCACGTGGTTCTGCATTCAGGAAGACAAGGTCGTGACGCCTCCGTCGCGCTCCGTGTTCGGCTTCCTGTACGAGCTCATGCAGAAGCCGCTGGTGTACCGCTTCATCACGTTCCGCCTGTTCTACAACATCTTCGCGCTGTACTCGGTCACGGCCGACAAGGCGATCCAGAGCACGTGGGCCAAGGTCGAGCCAGTCAACAACGGCGTCGCGTCCATGCTGTCGCAGGTGTTCGCGGTCGTGGGCACGTACATGATCAAGAAGTACGGTCTCGGCTGGAACTGGCGCCACATCCTCATCGTCGCGCAAGGACTGATCGTCGGCCTCGATCTCTTCCCGACGTTCCTCACGATCTGGGACGTCGTGCGGAACCAGTGGTTCTGGCTCGGTCTGCCGCTGCTCGAGAACATTCCGTACGCCGCCACTCGCTACGTTGGCGCGCTGTTCATGTTCGAGATCGAGACCGAGGGCTTCGACGCCACGCTGTTCGGTCTGGCCGTCACGGCGCAGCAAGTGGCGACGCCGTTCGGCACCGTGCTGTCCAAGAACGTCAACAGTTACTTCGACATTGAGCGAGCGGACATCCAGCGCGACGACTACCACGTGCGCTCGGAGGCGACGATCGCGTACGTGATCGCCTACGCCATCAACCTCGCGGCCATCGTGTTCGTGTATCTGCTGCCCAAGCAGAAGCAGCAGCTCCACGAGCTCGAGCGTCAGACCAAGAAGAGCCGGCTGTGGGGTGCGGCCGGTCTGGGAATGGTCGGCTTTGCGCTTGCCTGGTCGCTCATGACCAACATCCTGAGTCTCTTCGACTCGACCAAGTGCCTGCGCATCGCTGGCGGCACTGGCTGCAAGTAGAAACACTCGTAGACAGAAGATGCTTGTCTAGATCCACACTGAATACACAAGATGCCTGTTTAGATTTTTTCGAACCTCTTTATGTTACTTGTCCTGAGGCACGCACTGGGAGTACCATTCGTTGTAGTACGTGCACGTGCTGCCACTGGTACATGTCGTGGATCCGGAGAAGCCATCGCCTCCGCACTGGGCCCAGTAGGCGCCTCGTCCGGGTTCGTGCCGTGGCACGCACTGCGCGAAGTACTCGTTGATAGCGTCGCACTGGAAGCCAGAGACGCACATGAGCGTGGTCGTGCCGGACTGATCGCCAGTGTTCACTCCATACACGCTGTAGTCGAAGTCCACGCCGCCGCACTGCTTCCACGCCCCCACCAATTCAGTTTGACGATGTGGGACAGCGGAAGTGGCTGGCGCTAGGCTTGGAGTACTCGGTTCTTCCGTTGGATCCGCAGGTGTGACGGGCGTCGGAGCTGGCGTTGGGTCAGCAGGAGACACCACCGGAGTGTCGGCTGTTGGCGTTGTCGGTTCAGGGCTGACTGGGGTTGGTGCGGTCGTCGGCTCTTCGGTCGGAGGGACTTCCGTCACCGGTGGTTCAGTTGTGGGCTCGTCAGTCGTCGGCGCCTCAGTTGTCGGTGATGGTGTTTCTGTGGGTGGCTCCTCAGTCGTCGGCGCAGTCGAAGGATCAACTGCCGAGGGGACTGGAGTCTCCGTCACAGGCGGCTCGGAAGTGGCAGGCTCGTCTGTGGTTGGCATGGGAGTCTCCGTTGGTGGCTCGGATGACGGAGGCGCAGGGCTCAGCGAAGGATCCGGGTCCCCAATAGAAGCTGGCGCCGGACTGTCAGACGCTGGCTCGTCCGGGCAAGGACTCGTGGGGGCTGGTTCATCACTGCATGGCTCGTCGCCTATGGACCCGGACGATGACGGGATGAGAGCGACAGAGGCGTCGGGGATGCACTGCGAGAAGCCCTCCCTGAGCTCGTAGCAGGTCCAGTCTTGCACGCACTCGGTCGGGCCTTCGTAGTCGTCCCCGCCGCACTGACCGAAAGGACCGACCACGGAGCCCCAGTCCGGATCAAAATCATCCGAGTACGAGAAGTCCGTGTCGTCTCCGTCGTTGCTGCCAGACTTGGACAGCGCGCAGTCGATATCCTCCGGACGACGTGGCGGCGAGTCCTCAGCCGACGCGATTGTAGATGCAGAATCGACGGCGTGGACGACGGCGGTGGCAGCCGCACAGGCCGATGTGAAGAGCAGTGTCGACGCGATGCGCACCATGACGTTTCTTCCGGTAGCGCTGGATTAGAGAAGATTAGGAAGTGAGCTATTGCGAGAGAGCCCAGATCTTGAGGCTGCTGATCTCGACCTCCGACGAAAGCCTAGCGATCTTTTGTTCCTTGCTGGTTTTAGCCATCGATCTCACTCTGGCGAATAGAACAAAATCTTAGCCGCTGGATCCGTTCATGCGATGCGCGCGCGCGTCACTCGCTCCTAATTATGGTGAAGGCGTGACGTCGCCTTTCTCGCCTGGCGAACGTTCTGCCTTTCTCTCCATTCCGACAACATGGCTACACTTCCCTCGCTTCAGTGACTCCTCCCCTTTCCGAAAATACTGTACTGTACCCGAATACAAGTCCCGGCGAGCATAGAGTCCTCTTTGGGGACCTATCCAGACCATCACTCTGGCAGCAGTGCTGGTAATGCACCTCGTTTCTGAGGTTTTGGTCCCTTCCGCGTTCCGGAACTTCCTTCTCGAGGAGCTACACAACACTCGTGCACACGTACATGCGGCCGTGATCATCGCGGGTCGTGCAGCGTCGCTACATTACAAGTAACTGAGCAGAGCAGAATGGCGGACGGCGGCAAGGCGCGAGAGGTCAAGGTGGTGCTGCTGGGTGACACGGGCGTGGGCAAGTCCTCGCTCGTGCTGCGCTTCGTGACCAACAACTTCCGGCCGTACTCCGAGTCCACCATCGGCGCGTCCTTCATGTCCAAGATGATCGTGGTCAACGACACGCCCATCAAGTACCAGATCTGGGATACCGCCGGGCAGGAGAAGGTACTGTACGCGCGTAGCTTGGCTGGGCAGCGCTAGTGCGAATGTGTAGCTCACGGTGGCGTTGCGCTCTTTCTCGCAGTATCACAGTCTCGCGCCAATGTACTACCGCGGTGCGGCGGCGGCGATCGTCGTGTACGACATCACGCGCAAGGTTCGTCGCGCTTCCGACGTGATGGAAGGCCTGGTGGTCTGATCTTTTTTTTTGTGTGAGTAGCAATCGCTGCAGACGCTGAAGAACTGGGTGAAGGAGCTCAAGCAGCTCGGTCCGGACAACATCGTGATAGCGATTGCGGGCAACAAGAGCGACCTGGAGGAGAAGCGCGAGGTTCCGGCGTCGCAGGCAAGAGCGTACGCCGAGGAGATCGGCGCGCTGTTTATCGAGACCAGTGCGAAGGAGGACACGAACGTGTCGGACCTGTTCATTCAGATCAGCCAGGCGCTGCCCACGGCGTTCACGGAGAGCAATGCGCTGCCAGAGATCGTGGACCCGTACGGCGGCGGCAAGAAGAAGGGCGGCTGCTGCTAGACGCGCACGCAGCGCTGCCCACTGTCCGTCTCCAGTCTGCCTTCATGATTCGCCTGCTTCTTTCCCAGTTTCCATTTCCTTCGCGTGCTGTAAAGACCTCATCCTCCCCCACAAAGAAGCGAAAAAAAAAAGAATACAAGAACTGCAAGTCGCGCGCGGTGTTTCTCTATTGGGTGGACAGGCCTGCGGTCACCAGTCGCGCAGCTGCCGCTTGATATCGCGCTCGTCGTCGCGCTTACGGTTATCCGCCTTGTTCTTCTTGTAGCACTGCGCCATGATCACCTTGATCCAGCCCGTGTTGCCAACCTCCACTCGCACAGGCAACTGCAACACACAGATCCTCATCAGCCGCCGTCTAAAAAGCAGCCAACCACACAAGCATACGCACCAGCTGAGCCGTTGGGTCCTGGAGGAACGTCTGCATCTTCTTGAGCTCGGTCTTGTGGGCCAGCAGCTTGCGCTCGCGCATGGGCTCGGGCCGCCCGATGAGTCCATTGCGCCACACTGGGATATACATTTGATGCAGGAACAGCTCGTTCTTGAAGAACTCGCCAAACGCAGCCGACAGATCTGCATTGCGCGCACGCAGCGACTTGACTTCGGACGGCTTGAGCTGGATGCCCAGGCTCCATTCCTTCTCCACTTCGAAGCCTTTGCTCTGGAACTTGTGGTTGCGCACGAGCAGCTTCACCGGATAATCACGCATGCCCCGCACGAGCTGAAGCCATGGTGAGGATGCAGTCACGATCTCATTGAGAGAGGCTACATTCGCATACGACGGCGTCAACGCCCGAGCGCACGCGGGGCGGCGTGCACGCAGCGAAGCTCGATGCAGCAGCATTGCCATTTCGGCGCTTCGGTTCCAGAAGCTCCAGTACCCGCTCGAGTGACATGCCATGTCGTAAATACTGTATTTACGATTTATGCGCCTCTGATTGGTCCAATTAGAATGTAATTACTGGAAGCTGAACGATTGGCGTGGGTCTGAAGCGACGCGGGAGCTCTTCCCCAACCAGCTCAGTTGAAGAAAAGCTGCGTGACGTGCAGGAACGCTCATATGACGATTAGTGCGGTAGTGATGCCATGCGAATGCCCAGTGATCGCCAATATCTCTAGAATTACTCTGACTCTTTGAAGGAGGATAATATCCACGTTGAGGGCTCGCAAATACGAACGACTAGGACAGTGACGTTGGAGGAATGCTCGTAAAGTTTCAGCGCGATTGATATGATACAGCACGGCCGTAGACATTGCTGCCTGCGTACTGCGTTTATGGTTGACTGAAGAGCTCTCCTCCGTCATCTAAATATTCTGTTAGCTAGTGGCTGGCTTGATGTTCCATGCGCACGAGGACAAGCCGACTGCGAACGCCTGCACGGGCGCGAGCGGATAGCGGAAGTCCAGCGCGAACTTGGACTTGGAGAACTTGCCAAACTGCATCACGACGCGGCTGTTGCCGTTGGGATCGGCAGGACCCGTCGAGTCCGAGCGGCTCGCCGCTGCGCCGATCATCGGCTCGTCTTCAATTGTGAGCATAAAGTTCTTGGCCGATGCCTCGCGGATACGGCCGCCGTGGAACTTCAGCATGAGGCTGTTGACCTCCGGGCACCACACTGGCAGCTTGCTGCCGATCTTGATGCGGTCCGTGGTTGGCACGTCGAAGGAGAATCTGTGCTGGCGGTTGTGAGGCGATGGCGACGTCACAAGCTCACGCTTTGGGGCGCCACGAGGCGTGCCACCCGAAGGCGTGATGGCACGACTGACGCGAGGGCACCACACGACACGCGAGCGACGATCTTCCATCACCGCCGGGATCACGACCGAGAAGCAGCGCATCTCCGACCCGACGACGCCGGCAGCCTTGGTGTAGTGGGAAATGTCAGCCAGCAGCTGGCGATCGGCGCCATCCTGGGTCGCCGTTGCGTCCTCTTCCGTGTTGCAGCACGAGAATGTGCTGAAGCTCATATCACAGCCTTCGCAGCCGCAGTTGTAGAGCTTGAAGTTGTTGTCCGAGGCCTTGCGCAGCACAGCGCAGTAGTGGCCCGTGGGCTCGTCACCCTCCGTGTCGGGGAAGTGCTCGTACTGCGAGATGTAGAACGTGCCGCCGACCTGCTTGGCGCTGAGCAGGAACTGGTCATTGTTCCAATACATCTTGTAGTTGGTCTTGTTCGTGCGCTCGACCGTCGAGTAGGTCCACGACTTGGACTGCGTCGGGCTCAGACACTCTTCGGCGATGTACTCGCGCGCGTGGCCGCTCTCCAGCATGTCCATGTCCTGGAACTGCTCCCTGCGGATCGACGTACCCCAGGTATCCGACGTCGGTGAGACCGTCTCGGCGGTCTTGCTTTCCGCGGTGCCCAGTCGATCCGTGATCAGCTTGGTCGCCTTCTCCAGAAACGCGAACGGACTGCCCGTCTCCATGGCGCCAGCAGCAGCCGCCTGGCTATCGGCGTGGGCACCATTCTTGGAGAAGTCGGTCGTAATGTGGAGGTTGTTACGACGCAGCGTGTCCGCCATCTTCGAGGTGAGGCTCGTGTGCTCTTCTAACGCTGATGCGCGAGGCACTGGGCGATGACGTGCGAGCTCGTGGAAGTTCGAGTTCTCTTTCTCTCTCTCTGTCTTCGCCTGATTCGAAGTCGAAGTGAGGGTCTAGGAACGATTTCGGGATTGGCCGTGTGTGGTCGTGCTGCTCTCGCTGGTCCGGCACAAGCTCGACTTGACTGTGCGAAGCCGCACACCTCGCCGTGCTGGCCCCCTGACCCTCGTCCAATCTGCAAGAGCCTCTCCTTCAACAGAGACGGCCTCCCCAGGTGACTTATCCGATTCAGCAGCCCGGGCGTCTGAGCTGATGAGCCCAGGAATACCCGCTCAGGGATCTGATCTGCTCCTGGCCAGTTGCCTTCCTCACGACGGGGGCGCGTGTCTGCTATTCTTACCGACTGCCCGTGCATAAGACTCGAAGAACCCTGTCAAGCAGGGGTTTTCAAAGTGTATCCATGTTGGCGGCCTTTCGTGTCCCTGCTGATCCTCTCTATTCCGATATCACTTTCAACAATCCAGAATTTCTGGACTCTCGAATCTGGAGAATGGTGTACTGACAGAGGTGATTTTAAAACAAGGTATAGTAGAGTTCATTTTGGCTGAATAGGGTGCAAGTACCCCTAGTAATTGGTCTAGAAGACCCACTGTTTCCGATGTCACCATGAGCAATGGAGCACAGGCGGCGGCGGCAAGAAGACGTGCGCGTTCCCCGCCCCATGGCGCGCTGACGCGTGATGCTCCCGGTGCATCAGACGCGTCGTTCATGGGGCTTCTGTTTGATGACGCGCTGGACGCCGACGGTGCGCCAGAAGCCGCGCAAATCTCCCACTCGCAGATCATCGAGCGGCAGGCCGAGACGATCGCGCGGCTCGAAGCCAGCGCCGCTCGCGCCAAAGAGTACAAGACGCTGACGAAAGTGAAGCTCAAAGAGGCAGCGCAGCGGCTGAAGGAGTACCGGCTGCGCGTGGAGGCGCTCATGGGCGAGGTGGAGGCGGCCAAGAGCGACGTCGCGAAGCTGGAGGCCGAGAAGAAGAAGACGCTGGCGCAGGTGCAGATGCTGAAGAAGAAGGCGGACGCCAAGGCGCCTGCGCCTGTGGCGGCGAAGAAGCCGGTGACCAAGTCGGTGGCCGTGCAGACAGAGGCCAAGGCCGTGCGGTCCACGCTCGTGCAGACACAGGCGAACGCGCGGGAGATGCAGACGCAGACAGACACGGCGGCTGAGCCGCTGCCGCAGGCCAAGCGGATAGCACAGGCAGCGCAAGTGGGTACTGTGGAGAGGCGGACGCCAGTGGTGGCCCGTGAGAAGGCCGTGGAGAAGGAGCAACCGAAGGCGGCCGTGGCGACTCCCCAGGCGGTTGTGAAGCAGACGATGGCTGTTGTGCCATCAGCTCAAGTGATGAAGCAGGCGACGCCGGAGAAACCAGTGCAGGTGAATGCTCCAGTGGTGGCTGCAGCGAGTGTGTTTGACGCGATCAGCGCGACCATCGACGCCGAGCTCGACTTCAGTGACGAGGAGGACGAGGAGGAGCCGGAGAAGCTCACGAGCGCGGCGGCAGCAGCGACGCCTGCAACAGACCAGCGAGCTGCTGCGGTGGCTGAGCGCGCGACTCCCTCTGCGCTGCTCGCGTCGTTGCAGGACGACGCGATCTCGCGCGAGATCGACGCCGAGTTGGATTTCGGCAGCAGCTCCGACGACAGCAGCAGCAGTAGCAGCAGTGAGGATGGCGACGAAAACGACGACGACAATGATGGCAAGGTGGAGCTTGAGAAGTCGACTGCAGAGGCTGCTCAGGAACCGCATGTGTCGAAGGGAACGACTGGGGAGAACGGCATGGCGTTTCCAGGTGCGGAGGCGTTGGCGACAGCGGAAGTGGGAGATGCAGATGCGATCACAGCGGCGATCGATGCCGAGTTGGCGTCCAGCAGCGATGACGAAGCCCACGATGCGGCGCTGGGGGAGTTGCTTGAGAGCGCGACAGATCCGTTGCTTCCATCTCCACGACAGGATCCCACAGCTTCAGTGAGGCTCGGCATCCCGATTGAGTCTTCCCTGACCAACGACGCGCCTGTGAATGCCATCGCCGAGACTGCTGTAGCAGACGTACCACCAACAGGAGACGTCAACATGACGCTGATGACGATGCCAGCGACGATCGGCAGCGCCGTGGACGACATCAGCGCTGCGCTGGATGCGGAGCTCGCGACGTCCAGTTCCGAAGACGAGAATGAACAGGAGGAAACCGCTGAGCCATCAGCTAAGCAAGCCATCGACGTGTCGCCATCGCCAGTGAAGCGAATCACACTCAGCGATGATGTTGAAATGGCGGAACCGACTGAACCTGACGTGAAGCCAGTCGAACGAATACCGCTGCAGGCACAGGAACTGTCTAGTGAGACTGCACGCGTGGAACAAGTCGCTGTACGCGTGGTGGACGAGACAAAGGAACACGCAGACAAAGGCACTGAGGCTGGTCAGCCCTCGCCAACATTAGAGGAAGTTCTTCGAGAAAAAAGCCGCGCACTGAGCCTGAGCAGCGATAGCGACAGCGACAGCAGCACCACCAGCTCAAGCGCCAGTGAGCACGATGATACAGTCGGGTCCGAGGTCACTCCTAACGCAGTCCCAGCACGGCCGGAGGTTGCAGCGAGGAGTGCTTCCATGGCCGCACAAGGGTCGGAGAAACCGCCTTTTGTCCCAGTGGAATCTATATGGGCAGCTTCTATCGCAAAGAATGCTTCCAGCGCAGCTTCGCTTGGATCGCCTGAACGCACACTGAAGGTGCGGAACAAGCGGGAAGCCGATGCGAGGGAGTCAGTGGCGGAGCCTGAGGCGAAGAGGCAGAAGACGCAGTCACCTGGAGATGCACAGACACCAAGCGCACCAGCAACCGAACAACAGGAGGCAGCTTCATCGCAGATTCAGCAGAACGGATCGTCCGTCAACAGCGAGCCAGGCGCTGACAAACCCGCATTGGTGAAACGGCGGACGCAGCCGAGTGCTCTGCCTCCGCGCGCCTGGGCGTCCTACAAGATCTCTATCGCCCCTCAAGAAGGCGAGAATGTGGACGTGCAGTACGTGACGCGCACCCTGGGCTTGCTGCTCAAGCAAGTTTCATCCTTCCTCACGCGTGCGGCAAACGGCATTGGGTTCCGACGCGACTTTTACGCGCAAGTGAACAAGAACGAAGACGTGCTCAAGCTCTGCAAGATGCTGGCGGACGAGTATCACCACCGCCACGTCGCCTGCGCAGTCCTCGTCGATGCGATGACTCGCGTGCTGCGGACGCCTCGGACTCGCCAGCTCGTAGACAGGAGCCTTGTGGTGATCAGCGTGCTGTTCCGGAACGTGCTCTTCCGACGGCTTCGACTCGACGGCGACGAGAGTGGACTCGTGTCGGATCTCCATGTCTGCCTTCTGCATCTGCGGAGTCAGGTCGTCGCTGGCAGTGTCGACAAAGGGCTCGCGCTGCCTCGCAGTGCTGGAACGGACCCGGGATCCGTCGCTGCGCTCGCAGACTCCGTGTCGAGTAAATCGTGGTCGACGTCTTCAACCAAAACCCATGCAATGAGCCACGAGGTCGCGTTTCTTGCCCACGTCTGTGCCTTCCACGCAGCGATCTGCCAGACCGTCGACCGAAGCGACATCGCGCGCGTGCTGCTGGTAGATGTGCTCAAGAGCCACCCGAATATCAAGGGGCTGTACTGTATCCACGCCATGGTGCAAGTCGACCCTCTCATCCTGCAAAAGCTGTGGGACGAGCAAGGCCGCGAGCGACGCTCTGCGCTTCGAGCAGTGGTCATCCACGTGCTCCTCGTGATCGCGGCGCAGTCTCGTGAGAAACAGGAGACGGTTTTGTTTAAGGAGACGGCCGCCACTCTCATGAGTGTGATCGCCGACGCCATCGACGAGCCGCAGCTTGAGCCTGTGGGTTACTCACACGGCCGTGGCTTTGGCGGCCCATCTAACGAGTCCATCCACGAGTTTCAAGCAACGCTGTGGCGAGACCACATCGTGCCTTGCGTCATCGAGGCTTCGAGCGACGTCGAACTGGTCGATACGGCGAGCGCACTGGAGCTGCTGGGAGCTTTCCACGGCGATGCGATGATGGGCAGACACTTCGCGCTCTTCAAGTTCCAGAATCTGCTCACGACGGAGGACCGAACCGACCAAGAAGACGGGGCCGTGAATGCCGAGTCGAGTGGCAAGCTGCGCCGTCCTGGTGCTGTCGGGTTCGTGAAGATCGTGAGGCTGGTGGGCGCACTGAGCCGCGGCGTCCTGCGATCCCACTCTATAGACCACGGAGTGTCGCTGTTCGTCGTGGATGAAGCTGTGCGATGGATGGTCGACACGTGGCTGACGACTGAACACGAGGCAGGCGATGGCACTTTAGTACTGCAGGAATCAGTGGTCGCGGAGCTCACGGGGATCCTGCTGCGCATGTCCTCACAGCCGCTCGACCACCCCAAGCTCGCCCAACGAAAAGACGCTGCGCTGCATCAGCTCCTCTCGTGGCTCACTCCCAGTCGGCTCGCAGCTCTCTCTCCGACGTCACTCCGCCAGCTTCGGCTTCTCGTCGTGGCGGCTCGTCCACTCATAGAGACAACCTGAAGCGGAGACCCACGTATTAGGAATCACGCAGAGATCCGAAGGCCACATGAGAACGAGAGGAAGGATCTGGAATCAAGAGACCTGATGAGAACATTTGGTCAAGTGATTGGCTGGCAAGCCGTGTCGAGCCATCAACTGTAGGGCACTCGCAATTCGTGAAGCAGAGCTCTGAAACTTCACTCTACTCACTTCCCAATTCGCTCTTCACTTGCAGAATCTCCAAGTGAGACTGGTGTCGCGACTCGAAGCTCCGTTTCAAGCGTAGCGCTGTTCTGGTGATGAATATGAAGACGGAGAAGACACGCGTCGTGGATGTGACCGACCACGTCGTCGCGTGGCTACAGGACGAGATATCGCTGATGCCTTTCGACAAGT